>WEIT01031185.1:49219-118244 GCA_013389985.1 Dryoscopus gambensis
AAAAGGTCTGGTCTTCCTTAGAGAGTCCAGTGGTGGTTGTGCAGCTCCTGTCCTCTGGAAATCCAGTGGGAAAAGGCTCTGTCTCTGTTGCAAAATTCTCAACCTTTTATCCAGGTGGGAATGCTTGGCTCCTCCCCCTGGGCGGAGCATCTCACAATGGGATGATGAGTTATGAGATAAGGCACTGATGGGCCATTAACAGCAGATAGCCTGGAGGAGGGAGGCAGGGAACATTGCCACACCTGATTTTAACAGCTCATGAAGATGGTAATCAGAATACAGATAACCCAGGACAGGCAGCAATGATGTTTAGAAAAAAAAGTTGAAAACCTTAAGGGTTCTATGCAAATTTAACTGTAACAGATTTAGGAACCTGATGTTGTTTTGATAGAAGCCCTAGCAGAGACACCAAACAGGTACATAGTCAAGTATCACAGAATCATTTTGGTTGGACAAGATGTCTGAGCTCATTGAGTCCAAACTTTAAAAGTTGGACTCAAGTAAGTACGAAATGTCCTATTATTTTAAGTATCTAATGGATATGCAAATATTTTGCTTTGTTAGAGCACATAAACACTCAGTGCAAACACCACAAAAAGACCTGATATAATTTTGCCTCTGTAAAAGGGGTTCAAGTCAATTTGAAGCCGGACAGTGGAATGTTGTGCCCATAAACTGCTTTCCTCAGGAGGGCATAGCTAATTTTCAGGAGGACAGGGATGCACTACTCAGAGTTCAAAGGAATGCCACAAAACTGATCCATGTGTTGGAAAACAAGGTCTGCAACATGAGGTTTAAGGAGCTCAACTCAGATTATCAAAGGGAGAGTGGAGAGGTGAGTTGATCACTGCGCAAGGTACTCAGAAATGTTTGATAGCAGGGAGCCTGTCATCCCTGCTATCAAGGGCATAACAACATCCAGTGTCTGGAAGATGAAGTTTTCAAAGAATAAATACAATTTATTTAAATAAGATGGAATTTCCTGGTGCTGAGAGAATGTGGCTTAATGGCACCTGACCAGTGCAGATGCACTTGGCTTTTGCATTTTTTTTTAAGTGTAATTTGACTTCTGTTTACCTATATATTTTGATTTAAGTGTTGGAATAATTATTTGGTCTGTGTCTGCAGCAGCAGGAGAAGGAATCCAAATGCCTCACTTCAAGTACCTGGAAGGAATCCACGGTGGGATGTCCTTAGCATGTTCAGGAAGCACACAGTCTATATTTAGACAATGTTTACAATTCCATTTAATATTTCTGAATTTTAGCCTGATATTTGTTGTGAGAGGATTTTCTTTGAGGGAATACCTTGGCTGATGATGATTTGCCTTCCTCTGAAATGTAAGAGGTTGTTTGCAATTGGAAATGGGATATAAAAGAAAAATTTATTTTGATCCCCGTTCTCTACATAGGTGCCATCTACACTGAGCTGGATGTTTTGAGTGACAGTTGTTCAGTTCCTGTCAGTTCTTGAAGGATCTGACCTCCCCTAGGTCTACAGGATTTTTAGCACTTAAACTCTTCTCCCAACACATTTTGTCTTCCGCTTGTCTGTGTTGAATTTCATCTTCCATTGTGTTGCCCAATTACCTACAGTAGTTTAGTTAGGTCCATCTGGAGTTCCTACCAATCCTCTTGGGCCCAGATAACCTAAATAATTTTATGTCTGTGTCATAATAGCCATAAAATAATTCTGTGTCAAAACAATTTTGTAAATTGGTGTTTCAACATTTGTCCTGAGTGCAGCTGAACAAAACCCTTTGTGTATAGCTCCAGTCTTTGCGCCTCAAGGACTCCCCTATTATACACCTGTTCTTGACAGATTGAGGCCTAAAACAGGAGAGCTTAGTCACATATTAACCAGCAGGAAGAAAGTCTCTCCTTTTTATTAATGCCTGCCTACGAGTTCAGTGTTTGGAATTCAGTCCTACCTATAAATCAACATCAGAGACTACAACCCAGTGTGTTCAAGAGCTTTGTTTAAACATCAAAAGAAGAACACAGACAAGCGCTATGGTAGAAATATAACTAATCACTTGCAAATACATCTTTCCTGTCAGTGGGAGCTTAACCTTTTTGTTTAATGTTACTGCAGGAAAATGCACTTATTTACAGTCTATCTATTTTCTTTAAAGCAATAGACAGGTTTGCTATGAAAAATGATCATATTTATTACTGCTGTAACACAAAGAGGATTTTAGAAGTGTTCAGTTGCAGGAAAATTTATGGAATCTTGGGAATTTCAAGGCTTCACAGTGATTACTAAGAACAGGAATTACTGAGATTGCTGAACATGTTTGGCCAGCCCATCGCTTGATAAAACGACAGTTCACTGAAAAGGAGAAATATATGTAGGGCTTTAGCTTGTTTGTTGACTAGTAATGAATACAACATGATTGCATGTGGCACATTGATTAGATCAAATTAACTTCACACTCTTCTCCTGACTTTCTTAGCTCATAGGGGACTCCACTAGGATTTAGCCATAGTGTGCAGAAAATCCTAGAATCTATAGACCATTCCCTTTAATTTGAATGCTGCAGATTATGGATGAAAGATTGGTCACTTCTAGGATTTAAGACTTCAAAAGAAAGGAAAATAAAGAGAGACACAGAGGGGAAAAATACAAACAAAGAACTCCTGTGAGAAAGAAGTGGAAATGCAGACTCCTACCAGATGTGGGGTTGGGTTCGATAGAGCTCCTGAGTCTGATTTTCCACTTGCTTACACAAACTCCACTGAACTCCATGGCATTACTCCTCTTTTACACATTGGGAAGGAAAAGCAGAATCAACCCCATTTTTCTACTGTAGCATAGTTCATTGCCAGCAAACACAAAAAAAAAGATCACAACATTCCTGGTTTACTTTCATCTTTTGGGCTTGATGGTATTTCAGTCAATACAAGTTTGTCATTGATCAGCAGCACACGCTTTGTCAGCGGGATCAGGACCTCTGTATTCCTTGTAATCTGTTTTGTAGATAACAAAAAGTGCTCTTCCCAAAGGTGTGGGTTCTAATGCAAAATAAATGAAAAAAAAATTGGTAGTACATCAGGTGTAGGACCTTCCTTCAGATAGTACAAGTTGTCTTAGCCCTGTGCAGGTACAAATCCTCAGGTGTGGTTGGTCAGCTCCAGAGTATTCAGCCCCAAGTGGGAATCTCTGGATTACATTGCATTGCACTGCCCACCTGGGAATTCCAAGATCCCACCACCTGTCATGGTTTAACCCCTGTAGGAAGCTGCTCACTTGCCTCCCCCTGGTTCAATGAGGGAGAGAATCAGAGGGGGAAAAACTAAGCATCTTGCTGGATGAAATAAAGGCAGTTTTATGGGTAAAGCAAAAGCTGTGGGGACAAGCAAAGCAAAACAAGGAATTCATCGCCCACTTCCCATGGGCATGCAGGTGTTCAGCCGTGTCCAGGGAGCAAGACCAAACTGTCTTGTTATCTGCTGGAGGAGACAAATACCATAAAGCTGAATATTCCCCACCCTTCCTTCTTCTTCCCAGCAGCTTTTATTGCCAACCATGACACCATCTGCTCTGGAATATCCCTTTGGTCAGTTGAGGTCATCTCTGTCCCTTTCCAACTCCTTGTGCACCACCAGCCTTCTCTCTGGTGGGGTGGGGTGAGGAATAGAATGACCCTGCTCAGCAACAGCAAAAACATCCTTGTGTTATCAACGCTATTTCCAGCACAAATCCCAAACACAGCCTCAGCTACTGTGAAGAACTTTACTCCAGCCAAAACCAGCACAACCTATCTCTCATGCTCAGGTGCAGATACGCAGGCAACAGCCTTGTGGTGATGCACCACAGGTGTCACGGGACATGATGGAGCTGCCTCCACCCTCCTTGTGGCACATGCATTTATTCTTTTCCTCCATCTCACTTTTGGCCTCAGTAGATATTTTCTCCTATCCCTCAGGGGCTTTGTGTCATTCAATTTGGTTCCCTCACTTCAACCCCACTATAAGTCAAGAGCACTGGCTCCTTTTTAGAGGCTTTTTCCGCCATCTAGAGAGGAAATGGAGCCCAAATGCTGACAGCAGAAACCCCAACTTCCCCTTGAACTCAAGGAAAGGACTAGGTGACTTCAGAGAGTGCTGTGGAACTAAATTAAGCAACAGCCATGTTTCTAAATTTGAAGCTATGAATTAGTTTATGTTTTCCATTCCTTAAGACTTTCTTTTTCAGGTTTTGTTCTTTCTACTTTTTCCTACATTTTCTCTTCATTCTTAATACCATCAGGTAACAGAGGTCTCTTCTTTCAGTCACTAGTTTCTGACTCTTCATCTGCTTCCACCTCTGCTCTACTGTGGATCTCAAAAATGAACTGAAAAGCAAAATTATGACCTTCTATGGGCCTTTATTTCCCAACTTGAGTTTTTTCTAGTATTTTTGTCTAGTAGCTGTTTATTCCCTATTCCTATAGACCACTTCAGGCTCCAATTTCAATGAAAGCTGCCCTGACAAACAAGACTGCCATGAATTGCCCCTGTCTTAATGTAAGATACAGTGCTTTCATTTCCTGGAGTGCTAATGGTAAAAATACGGCACTAGTGAGAATCACAGGCTGTACAATACATTATAAATAAAGGTACATGCACTACAGTATTCAAGATAAAAGGTATTAAGCTTACTGTAGGGGTACTGTAAAATTTAGTGCTCTGTAGAATATGCTAGTAGTCCCTAAAACAGCAGTCAGATACTCACCAGGCACAAAAACAAAGCAAATTCAGGAAAGAAACTGTCAATAGCACAAGCTCTAGAAATCTTCAAAGGGTTCAGGTCTGATCTATTTGCTCTTATTCAGTTACACTTTTTTTTTTTCATGAGCTGCTCCATTGAAATTATGGTGTGGAAAAAAGAAGTATTGTGCAACGTGGAACAAGTCAGCACCTGCAAACTCTCCAAAAGAGCTCTTGCCAAAACTATGCTGCTTGACATCCCATCAGGTTCAATAACACTCTCATAAACATGCACCCTTCTTGGGCTGTAACCCCTCCTGCAGATTTTGTTCTGGGCTGCCACCAGGATCCTGGGGAGTACAGTTTTCCAAGCTACTACAGAAAATAAGTCCTGTCTGTGGCTTCAGTTTATTGACTGCAAATTTTACAGAGTTCAGCAAGGCCAGGTGCCAGGTCCTACTTGGGTCTCAACTGTCCCATGCAGTGCTGCAGGCTGGGACAGAGTGGCTGGAAAGCTGGAAAATTCAGCAGCTGAATCTGAGCCAGGTCTGCCCAGGTGGCCAAGGACAATGGCACCAGCAGCAGTGTGGCAGCAGGACCAGGGCAGTGGCTGCCCCCCTGTGCTGGACACTGATGAGGCCACTCCACAAATCCTGTGTCCAGTTCTGGGCCTCTCATGACAAGAAAGACATTAAGGGGCTGGATTATGTTCAGGGAAGGGCAACGGAGCTGGAGTACAAGTCTGGTGAGGAGCAGCTGAGGGAGCTGGTGGGACTCAGCCTGGAGAAAAAGAGGCTCAGAAGGGATGATCTTTCTTTCTTTCTACAACTCCCTGATGGGAGAGTGGATCCAAGTGGGGCTTGTTCTCTTCTTCCAGGTAGCAAATGACAGGACAATAGGAAATGACCTCAAGTAGCATTATGAGAAGTTCAGGTTGGATATTGGGAACAATTTCTTCACTGAAAATACAGAAGTGGAAATCTCATTAGATGTGGGGTTTTTTACAGCAGACAACAAAGTCCAGCTTTGGAGAACTTTCCTTCCAACAAACACACTTTGTTATTGGTCTCTGATGTTCAGGTCCACAGCATTAATTACATGAACAAAGCACTTGTTTTTGAATTCCCACCCACATAGACTCATAGAATTTGGTTTTTCTGATATATTAAGAGTTGCTGATCACTATCTGGAACCTCATATGTTATTATTTAACTCTAAATTTCCTTTAAGTTAGTGGAAATTTTCTATTTGCTCTGCAGTACTCTGCACCCCTCCTGTCATGTTTCCTTCATGCCATTAAATCTTCAGACCTATTCAGATGTATTATTCATACACTCATTGCTGCCAAATACAGAATATCAGATATAACTCAGCTGGGCCTCCATCCTACAAAAAACATACCTGTGTTATTCTCAGTATCCAAGCAGTGGGGAAAAGCTAGAGAGAGTCCTCAGTCTTAAATTGTGCATACCTGCTTGTAGGATTATGGATCCTGTCAGTAAGGGCTGAAATAGCAAAGTATCTTGGTCTAATTTATCACTTCTTTATTATTCCCTTTAAAAATATAAGTTGATTTTAAAATAAAAGTTCCTTCTGAAGTGGAAAGTTCAAACATTTAACTTGAAAAGGAAAAGTCTATGCCAAATCATTTAATGTTTCCTCTTTTCTAAAGCTCCATTTCAATGAAATTACTAAAAAAAGTGTGGTTGAATTTGGGTGTATTTTTGCTCCTTCCAGGAAAATACAGAATTGAACAGTTCCTGCCTCTGAACTGCTCAGCTACAAACTTGCACAAAACCCAGGGGTTTATAAGAAAATATAATTAAAATACAGACAAAAGTAGGCTAGGAGGGCCCACCCATCCTAGTATGGTGAGGTCCAGTGTTACTTGAGAGCCCTCAGAACATCCAGGTCACTTAGAAGAATGCCCAAGTGTGAAATGGGGTTACAGATGCCCATTTCCTTCTGGAGCAGCCGCTCAGCAGTTGGCATTTCAAGTGTCACTAAACACCCCTGAGCTGTGTCCAGCCTGTCTCCATGACCATCACTGTACTGGGTAACCAGCACACAGCACTCAGCTTGCAGAGCAGGATCTGGTCATGAACTCATAGAATGGAATCACTTAGGCTGGAAAAGACCTTCAAGATCATTAGGTCCCCATAGATAGGGACATTAGGTCACCTACTGGGAAGGGGCCATGCTGAAGGTGAAGGTTTCCATTAAGTGGTACTCTCTGTCTGTGACACCACTGTCTTCAATTCATACTCCAGATTCCACTGCTTGTTGGCTAAAAAAATCAATGCCAGGGAGGTTACACAGTACAAGTTGTTGTTGAAAACAGAGATGTAACTATAGGACCAGATAAATAGAGTGCATTCCCAAAGCATGGGATGTGACAGATCTGAGCAAGTAGCAATTCTCAAAGCTGGGGGGAAAGGCTGGAACTCCACATCTCTGATAGCTTTCAACACCAGTAAAGTGAAAAAGACACATATATACATACATACACTGTGCCTGGATTTTAATGATTAAGAGAAAATTTTACTTTTATTTAAGTCCTTGGAGTTTTCCAATGACCATTTCACAAGCTGCCAGCTAAATGTGCTCTCCAACGGCCTGTGTACAGTGAGCCAAGCTCCAGCTGAAAGCCCAGTGCTTAAACACTGATCAGATTAAGGACCTGCAACACTCAAGCTGGAGCCCTTCAAGTGCAGACAGCGTGTCCAGAGGCAGGGACCACTTGAACAATATGTGCTTGTGCATAAATCCACCATCCACTTCTGCCTGGCCATGGGGCAATTGCCCATCCATTGAGAACAGGGCATTCCCTGCCACTCCGATTACCTCCTTCCCCTGCAGCCACTGTAGCTCCCGTAGATGCCTGAACTGAGGCACTGGTTTTATGTGAATCAGAGCTGATGGTGCAAAGGCCTTTGGGAAACAATCAATTACTGTGTTAGAGCAGCGCCTGGTGCTGATGGAGATCTCTGCTGACAAAAGCCCTGCCCTCACAAGGTGCTCAGCGCTGGATTCTCACTTTGCCTTTCACACCTATCAAGACAGGGCATCCTGATGCAGAAGACCCGGCAGAGGCTTCAGCTGATCTGGCTTTCAGTGCAAATTCCTCGATTTACACTGGCAATAGCAGGATTTGGCATCAGGACCTTAACTAGATTTTTTTGGAAATGATCTGGGCCCAACACACTTTGATAGATTCTGTTGTAAGGAAAGCGATGCAATTGCTCATAAGCAATTAATTGTCTTCCTATGCAGATTTAGCCATTATTATTGTTTTGTTTTGTTTTAATTGCTGATGATTCTCTCATTTGTGTTTCTTTAGCTGAACTCCCTGATTGGAATATAAGGGCACTCTTGTGAGGCTTTTGAACCGAAATCCACAGTGGAGCAACAACAATTCAGCCCTAAGCCCTTTCCCATTAGTGATAATAAACAGTAGCTAATCCTTAGCAACACTAAAGGACGCTTGAGCTTGCAGACTGTCATATCCTTTCAACGTGTTCTCCAAGAAAAAGAGAGGGGGATAACAATACAGTGCATCTCCTCCTAGTGGCAACGCAAGGGACATCACAAATTCACGGGATTCTACCACTGTGACAGGATGTCATTTCAATTGCCTTATTAACCATATGAAAAAATATATCACAACAGTGAGAAAACTTCTCAGTTATCTATATCTTACCCCTAAGGCTATTGTCATGAGCCAGTGGCATACTAAGGGAAGAGTACTAATTCAGTTGTCAGCTGCCTTGCCTATTAAACAGGAGGAAAAATACCAGCAACAAAATTGAAGCAAGTAATAAGGGTAAGAGAAAGGTCTGGATACCCTTGTCCACTCGATTTCTTGAATTAAACAAATACAATTACTTCTCCTGTTTGCCCTGTCACATAGCATTGTACTCGGAGTATCATGCTGCCTTCTAATTGCGTACTTTCTCTGCTTAAAATGGTACATGGATTGCACTTTAAAAACGTATAGTGCTGGAATATTATACTCCAAGTTCATGACCTGCATTGTAAACCATAAGAGGATGAGCAATGATCAGCTGAACTAAAACATGTTCAGGGGCTGAAAAGAGCAGGCTCATTGCTAAGGATTAAAGAAATCTGTTGGCTTCTCTGTAGATAATCTGGGCTGTTTGATTAACCATAGACAAACTCTTCATGGCAGGAGGTGAACAGTCTCCAGGTGCTTGTTCCACACAGATCAGAGAGCTTTCTAACACAAAGGCAATGAGAAGATTGTCTGTGTCCCTGGTCTTTGTAGGGGCATTGCAGACAGGGCTCAGTTTCCTTATTTGTCACTTTGGGAGGACTCTGCAGCTCCATAAGGACACAGATCTCTTGTGAAGCCAGTACCAGACCAGACCACTCTGTGTACATATCACAAGATACCTCAAACGTCCCTACATGACCATATTCAACCAGCTGAAACCGACCATAAAACCCAAACATATAAACAAATTTGGTAATATTAGTGACTGGTAATATTTCACTCCAGTTTTGGAGCACTGTGCTGGTGTCAGTAGTGGTGCTGGAGGAAGTGTAAATCTCAAAGATGTTCTTTTCAGGAGGTATAAATTTTTTTTCTTCACAATTTTGGTGGCCGATATAGTTCAGGACATTTGGGGAAGGTTCATTTTAAGACTGAGCCACCCAGTGTGCAATGCAGCTGCCCAGCCAAGAGAGACTACAGACATCAGAAATGTCTTGGAATATTTGCCTGGACAAGCTGCAGATGCCCCATCCCTGGAAGTGTTCAAGGCTAAGTTGGATGGGACTTGGAGGAACCTGGGATAGTGGAAGCTGTCCCTGCCCATGGCAGGGGGTTGGAACGAGATGATATTTAAAGTCTCTTCCAACACGAGCAGCTATGGTTCAATGATCCCTCCTTGCCTTGAGTCACATCTCCAGAAGCATTCAGGAGTCCTGTAAGTCTCATGGTCTATAGGCTTAGGCAGCTGAGACACACGTTGCTTCTCCATCTTCTTCTCTGAGTCCACTTTGCCATCACCTTTACTGTATTTTGTCATTTTCACTTCTGCCAAGGATATATGCAATTCTACACCTTTGTTTTGCTGGGATCCTACAGGGCTAAGTGACTAAAAATTAAGGGGAAATAGTCCTTTCAGAAGACAGAAAAAGGTCATTCCATGCCTACAGGAAAAGGGTGGAACTATTTCTAGTGACATGGGCAGGATTCCTATTCTTGCCCCAGTACCAGCTAGTTGCAGAAAGTGCACTGTAATTATGCAGGATGATAATTAGGGAAGGAAGATGTTCCAGTGAAGATTGTTGAGCCTGTAACCATCAGAGGACTGTTAATTAAAGTCCAGCTATGGAAAGAAGATGTTCTTTGTCCAGATGGAGACATGGTCCTGGGTGACCTGCTCTAGGTGTCCCTGCTTGAGCAGGGAGGAGGGACCAGATGACTTCCAGAAGTCACTTTAATCTCAACCATTCTCTGATGTAGCAACAGCTGATCTGGAGGCCTCTGGCAGGAGATCAGTTTTAGGGCTCTTGTACCTTCTTCACCATCTGTATCCCATAAGGGTGTCATTTTTACTGAGTATCCTCTGCACCAATTGTCCCTTTGTCTCATTTGTTTTGGGCCCATCAAGCATCACAAAGCAGAGACCCCTCTGCCATGACCCAGCTGGTTTTCCCAGGGCACACCTTGACAGGGGTTCCAGGAGAAATCAGGATAGTCCCTGCTGCAGCTGGCCCCAGGGGCAGAGCAAAGGCCCTCACACAGTTCAGCCTACCAGTAGGAACGTCGCCTTTAGCCTTCACTGTATTGTCATCCTTAATATAATCATAACAAATAAAAATATGGCACACATCCCACCTGCTGGATTGAGAATATCGGGAGGTAGGATAATTGGTATTTCCAGGGAGCAGGAAGCCCCTGGAATGGTTCTGTTCACATTATACCGTGGTAATGTCACTATCATTCAGAGCACTGATATCCAGTAGCATCAGCCTGAACAAACTCACAGCTGTGAAAATAAGTTTAAAACCTCTCCATGGAAATATTTCACTGAATAGTTGTTCTCAGTATTCATGAGGAGAAATATTTATTTGGGTGAAAACATAGAGCCAATTCCTTTCAGTAAATTAGTAACAGACAATGCAGAGTCAAAAGGGTATCTTTTTTTCTTCTCTTTTTTTTTTTTAAATTTTATTTGTAGCAAGCCTTCAGCAATTTGTAATTAGATCTTTCATGCTGAGAGAAAAAAAAAAAGAGATAGAGGGGGAGAGAGAGACCCATATTTCTGCAAAATCATTAGTACTTTTGGCAGCAGAAGGCTGGATCCTCAGCTGGTGTAAATTGGAGGTAGCTGTACTGAAGGCAACAGGGAAATGCTGATTGACACCATGGATATCATTCCCGCAGGAACAAAGTCTGGAGCAGCAGCAAAGGGTGGCGAGCCTGTATTGGATCAGACATTAGAATGTTTGAGCAGAAGATGGAGATAAGAGATATAAGAGAGAGCAGAGCAGGGTGCAGACTTGTGGGGTCCTGGAGAAATCAGGCCTGTGGAAAGGCAGGAGAAAATGGAGAGGAAGGGAAGGGAAGGACTGAGAAATCTGATAGTCACGAAAGCCTGCTAGAAATCTAAATGAGGCAGCAGGAGAGACAGGAGGGTATTGAAAGAGGAAACTTAACTTTTCAAATTCTGATTTTGATTTGATTTTGATTTGATTTTTCAGAATTTAATAATGAGTGGTTGAAAGAGTACTGGGGAGAGAGAAATCATTTTAAGCTTTCCTATAATCAATTACTGAATAGATCAGTTAATTTAATAAGCTACCAGTAGACTTGGTTAAAAGACCCTTTTTGTATTTATTGCACTAATACAGTATCTTCTGGCAGTTCTGGTTTTATCCATAAAACTGAGTAGAAAAAGAAGTCCAACAATTTCTCTGAACCTCCCAAGTGTGACAGAGAAGGGATGCAATTATTAAATGCTGAAATATTTGGGGGGAGGATGGTCTTTGACTACACTGTTACTGAAGAATGTCTCATACCCATATATTTATATACATATTTATCTACAGAACAGTACATGAAGCAGGACCATTGGACTGTCCCATGCACTGCAACTCAGTGAAAGTTGAATGAATGAATCATGTCCTGGGTCTGTTTAAGTTCTCTGCATTTTTCATGACAAAGGCTCATCCGCAGCCAGGTGTTAATGAAGTGCTTCAGTTTCTGTACAACACAACCATCACTGTTTATTTCTGTTTCTTCAGGACAAATGACCTACTTGGTACCATTCCCAGGAGAGTTAGATTAATTTATATTGTCTTTCATCTCTGTCCCTGTGCTTTGCTTCACACTTCCATGAGACTTCAGTAGCATAAGTGCTTTTCTTTCAAGACAGAGCTCTTTTCTTTCAAGGTAGCTTGCAGGGAACTGCAGGATCCCAAGACTGCTAAACTTGTCCTTGACCAGTTTATTTGCCAGTCTTTAACTGGGATCTTATAAAAGATAATCCTTCATCCCAGTTCATCATCTGGATTTTCTCTACCATGACCTGTGGAGGCAAATCTCTCCAGAGGATGCTTCACCCCACTGTTGATGCTCCTGTTATTCAGTATGTCTCAGTCTCATCTATATTTACCTCACAGTTAAAATTCTCATTTTGCAGGGGGGAAAAGGGAATCTTTCTTTCGAGAAATAAGCCTTTGTGTGTCACACACATTTAATTCCCAGCCTACACAAGCCTGTCCTGGAATACCCAGTTCCCACTTTGAACTCTTCCCATATACAAGCTGTAGTCTGTGTTCTCTAAACATCCTCCTGGATTTTCTACAAGTAGACTATTTCTGCATAGCAAACTATCAGTCCCTCTGTCCATCTGGCTCATTCATCTTCTTCCCAGCTTATTTTTTTTGGGTTCCTTTTGCTGTTGTATCCCTGTGTTTTTCTCAGGGATAAAAACCCTGAACTGCCTGCAGGTTAAATTGCCTGGAATACTTGGGTGAACAACAGATCTAAGGACACATGGAAAACATTTTTTGCTTAAAAATATCAAGTGAATGTCTGCGGGAAAATTCTGCTGGTGTGACCATCTGTGTATTGACATATGTTTGCCATGGAGGGCTGAATCCAGCATTCAGTGCTTCAGTGGGAATCTTGAATGCCCAAAGAATGGAGGGCTCAGCCCTCTGTGCCTCATACAGGTCTGAGTTACACAGGATGACCTAAACTGCCGCACAGGTGGGACACAAACTCCAGAGGACCTGGAGTGAGTTCTGCTTGGAGCAATCAGTGATTCTTTTAAAAACTAAGATAAAAACATCAACCAGACTAAAAAAACTAAACCCAGTCATTATCCTATAATACCAGTATATAAAACCAGTAATAAAAACTTCACAATTGGAATCGAGGGGTGAAAAGTCTCATTTTGTCCATGAAAGCAGATAGCAGCTTCCTTCAGAACATTAAAAGGCATTGAAATTAGGAGTCAACACATTCTTTTCATTGAGCAACCACTTTAAATCAACTTGGCATGTAATCCAACAGAATTTATGGGTTTGAGAGGGGTAGGAAAGCTCAGGTTTTTGCTTTAATGTGTCTGGGGAAAGCCATGGACTGTGTAGCCGCTTCTTTGAAAGACTGAAAATCACCATTAAAATAAAAGGAGTTACTTAATTTTTCTTCATCTAATTACTGTTTTATGCTGCACTGTGGCATGAAACTTTCTAAGTTATTGTGCCAGAATTAACATCTTTCTCGCAGCCAATTTTGCCTTAGCAGTTATAACAAAACAAAATGGGCTTTGTGGAGGCCTGGGTTACCTTTAAAACACTGGGTTCTGTTGCAAGAAACATTAAGAATGGTGTCTTTCACTGTAACATGTGCCTTTGCCTGTCTGAGATTGGCATTACAGTAAGTGGAACTGCACATTGAAGCCATACATTAATGAGTCATATATACTAAGCCATTTAATCCAGCTCTGGGTTCCCCAGCACAGGAAGGACATGGACCTGTTGGAGCAAATCTAGATGATGCCACCAAGTTGATTAGAGAGATGAAGCACCTCTGCTATGAGGAAAGGCTGAGAAAATTGGGTCTTTCCAACCCAAACCATTCCATGATTCTATGAATCAGTGAATTTCCTCTGCTTATTTGAAGGATATTTGCTCTGAACGCAAAAGAAAATATTAAAAGAGAAAAAAGATGTTTTCTCTGTGATTGTTTATTATTTAAACTCCAATATATATTTTTAATTATCTGTGTTGAAACAATCATAGAGATATTCCTAATTGTAACTCTCAGTTTTAATAAACAAAAACATTTTTTGTCATGGCTTTTTGCAAACACCACCATTTACCAAAGTATTTTATTAAAAATATGGGTGAGCAAAGTAATGGGAAGGAGGTTCAAAGGCAGGGGATGGGGGCAAAGTCCTTTTTTGAAAAGTCAAAGAAAAAAAAAGTTTCGCATTCCAAGCAGAAGTTTTCCAGAGAATATGGCATTTTTCAGGACTGTTCCAACTGCTCTAATGATCTGCTTGCCTCACCCAGTTCCAGGATGTCTGACTGGGCTCATGTGCCTATTTTCAATCTTAAATTCCTTCACTAGGGTTCTTCCTTGGGAATTCTGTTAAGAGTGTAGGAGGTAAATCACACAGGAACCACAAATGATCTGGGTAAAGGAAGCCCTGTGAGGTTTAAAATGCTTATCTTGAGCCATAGTGTCTTCCCCAAGTAAGGAGAAAGGGCACTGCTCTTCCCTACTTTTTTTCATCTGGGAGTTTGGAGTCATTCATTTTGGAATTAATAAGGAAAAGGAAAGTCTGGATCGCTGAGACATTTATTTGGCTGTCACTTCACTGTGAACCATGAGACCAGATCAGGGATATTTTGGTGTCTGGATGTGTAAGGTCATTTCAAAAAGACTTGAATTTTTAGCCATATATTTCACCATCCAACAACCTCTGGAAATTCCCATTAAGGCACGAAATGAGAAAAAGGGATCATCCAAACACTACTGATTTCAGTATGTGTGAAATTAATTCCTTTGTAAATGTTCGCATATCCCTGTCCTGGTCAAAGGGATTTATTGCCTGAGCACAGAAACATGGAGAATCTAAGGGCAAGAATATACTTTTGAAAACTTGCTGATATGTTTTCTCAGAGGGAATTATGGGGAGATAAACCTGTCTGGAAAGGGGGATGGTGGACGTATACTCTTAATTGTCATTGCTGATGCTTTTGAAAGTGTTACGTCCGGTCTGTTCTTTGGGCACCATATTTTTTTCACTGACATTACAAATTTTTTTCCAAAAAATTTGCATTAAAAAAGAGAAAGAACATGTATTTTCTGCTGGTCTAGGCAATTTACTGTGCCAGAAGCTAATGAGACATGAATAAGGCCAGAAATGCACATCCTTTCACTTCTTTAAACTTTCCACCTTATAGCTGCATCTGATTTTTCTTCAGATATCAGCACAACTTTGCTCTGCTGTCAAAGCCTGAGTAGGATCATCTGGCTAAACCTCAGAAAAATTCTCTTATTTTTTGCCTGTCTTTATTCTGGTCTAAATGGATGGTTTTGAGTCTGAAAAAGAAACTGCTCTTTTCATAACAGGAATAAAACCATTTCTTGTTTCCCTCTCCATCTTGTAATGACATATTAAGGAAACAAACAAAATCCAAACCCACAAAACTCCTCAGGACTAATTACTCTTTGGAAGGTATTTATTTGTTTGTTTGGTTTTGTTTATTTGTTTATGTGTTGGTTTGCACCATGTTTCCTTATAACAAAACAGACCATAGATTTCTCCCAACAAACAAGAAAATATGTGTTTAACAGGCAAGTTCCCTGTTCTTTTGACTGCAGAAGAATTCAGTGATTAGAGAGGAGAAGGAAAAGGTGGTCAGATAAGAGAGGGAAAAAGCAGGAATCCTTCTGGGGCAGCTCATGTTGATATCATTTGTGAAATTGGGACCTATGAGCTACTCCAAAAAGAAAACCAATTCCACCCAGAGTAGCTACACTTACATGCTTGTGGAAAATATTCTAATTTCATTTTGATTAGGAAAAAAAATGTATATAAATGGGAGAATTCCAAAGGAAAATGTACTTGTCTTTTAGATTAGCAGCACTACCCATTTTTTCCTGCTAAAAAATTCCTAGAAAGTCTTAATTTAGCACGAAACAATCTCACACATTTGGCTACACATACTCATGCAAAACTCTTACAAGTCTGTGGATAAGCATCCATTCATTTTATTTATCTTTTTTTATTTAGCCTTACATTTGGAATAGAAGCATAGAATAAATAAGGTTGGGAGAGACTTCTGAGATCATCAAGTCCAAATATCATATAAAGTACATAAAACTATAAAACCATTTTAGGACCAAAGTAGTGAAGATGAATCTTCTCCTCACCCTGGGACATGTCTGTACTCTGAGCAGTTTGGCTATCAACAGGATGCAGTATTTCCACAAAAATGAATTAAAACCAGGTTCCTATAGTGATGGGATAAACTTAGACCAGAACAGTTCCTTATTCTGCTGGTATCCATAGATGCAATTCACAGAGTTTATGATAATAGTAAATTATATGAATTAAAATGAATTAAAAAACAAATACTGAAAGCGTGGAGAGGCCTCCCAGAATCATGACCTGATAATACCGATTACTTGCATTAAATTGTGTTGGAGCCAATTTCTGGCTGTACTGTGCTGAACTGGTAGCTGTAGAACACTTGCACTGGCTTTTTGGTCTTCAAAAACACTTATATTAGCACAAGCTGCCCACATCCGAGATTTTATATACAGGAATACTGTCTTTATTTTCACTGCAAGCAGTACATATGGAAAGGGGAAGCACAAGTGAAGACTTTTCATGATCTCACCCAAATTATTTGGATCAAGCTTGAGTTTTCACTTTCCCCAGTGAGATGGTTGAACCCCAGGCTCGTAGGACTGTCAGCTCATTCCTGTGTGTTCTTCATTCAATATTTGCCACTCAGTATTGAGCAGAACCACTTGAAATTATATGGGGAAGACGAAATTTGTGCTAAATGTCAGGTCATCCTCTTTGTTTGCTTTACACTGAAAGCGGAAACAAATCAACCACCTACTTCTCACTCAGAGCAAGCCTGGCCAACCAAAACCACGGAATCTTGGAATCATTTAGGTTGGAAAAGACCTCTAAGGACATCAAGTTCAACTATTAAACCAGCACTGCCAAGGCCACCATTAAGCCATGTCCCCAAGTGCCACATCCACACAGCTTTTAAATGCCTTCAGGGATGGTGATTTCACATCTTCCCTGGGCAGCCTGTTCCTATGCTTAACAACCTTTTTCATGAATAAATTTTTTCTAATAATCAGTTTAAACATCCCCTGGCACAACCTGGGGCCATTTCTTTTGTCCAACACCCACGTGGCTACAATCTCCTTTCAGGGAGTTGCAGAAAGTGATAAGGACCCCCCCTTGAACCTTCTTTTCTCTAGAATGAGTCCCCCCATCTCCCCCAGCTGCTCCTCACCAGACTTGTGCCCCAGACCCTTCCCCAGCTCCATTCCCTTCCCTGGACACGCTCCAGCCCCGTAAAGACTTTCTTGTCGTGGGGAACCCAAAACTGAACCCAGCATTCGAGGGGCGGCTCACGAGCACCCAGGACAAGGGGACAATCAAGACGACGTCCTGCAGCCACTGAAGAAGTAGTGTCAGCTCTCTGAGCGTGTGCGCTGCCTGGGAAGCAAGGCTGGCACCGCTGTGTTTTAGGAGCTGCTGGAGTTTTCGCTGTAACAGCATTGCCACCTAGTGCTCCTGCGGTACAGTTCAGTCAGGGCCTGGGAAATTACGTGTTTTAGCTAACAAAACAAGTAAAAAACAAGTTTGTTTAACAGGGTTCTTATATTTTAAAGGAGTGGACAGGCTGCAAGAAGTACAGTTGGGTTTTTGGGTGATCCAGCTTGGTTAAAGTGTGCGTAAAGAGCTCCCAAGAGGTGAGGAACTGATGTTGTAATCACTGCACACTTCTGAAAAAAACCTGGAGTTCATCATATTGAAGTCTATCTGCTCTAAAGATATAAATAAAATTTAAACTGGACATCTAGACTCCTTCTGTGAACAGAGACAGGCGACCCCCTAAAACATAATACATCCAGCCTACATAAGAATATTTTTATTAGAAAACTTGATTTATTAATAAACATGTGTTTAATGATAAGCATGTGTCTATCAATATTCATTGTAATAAACACAATAAACATCCTCTCTGTGTTTTCATTCTCTCTGCTCATTGTCCAGGCAGCCACAGGGACTCTGACTAGATGCATGACTTTCAGGTGGGTAATTTTTGGTGAGGTGAGTGCAATTCTTCATTTAAAGTGTAGATTACAGCAAAGCTGGGAAAAGAATCAAAATGTTTATTACCCTGTATTTTAGCCACGTTAACACCTCTCCTGTACAACTAACTTTTTAGTGAGAGTGAAGGAACACTCCACTTCTGAAATAAATCAAGGCTTGCTTGTTTTTGCAGTGATATATGAGACGTAGTTTCACACTGCCTTTTGAGGAATTTGGGGTTTTGAACATTTTAAATTGGATCCCAGTAACTATGCTACTACAAAGAGAGAAAGGATACCTGCAGGGGAGATAGAGGATTTTATTCCCAAAAGAAAGCAGCATAAGAACATCTATTCTAGACAGTCTTGGGGACAAGGTTAAAAGTTTTGCTCACTGTAACTGTGTTGATTTGAGTTTTTGCCAAGCGAAATCATTGCCTTCTCTGCATATTTCCAGGTACACTGCAGGAGGGAGATTTCTGGCAGAAAAGATTTGGAGATGGGATTGAAAAGGACTGGCTGCAGACCATGCTCTCGAATTGTTCGTATCCAGAAAGAATTTAGAAGTCACTTAAGTTACCTGTATATTTTCATACAAGATCTAGTTTTGGGCACTGTCGTCTTGTGTTCATTGACTCATAGGATTTTTTAGGGTAGAAAAAGATCTGTAAGACCATAAAGTCCAACTGTTAATCTAACACTGACAAACACTGCCAAGCCCAACACTAAACCATGTCCCCATGTGCCACGTCTACACGACTTTTAAATCCCTCCACCACTGCCCTGGGCAGCCTGTCCCAGTGTTTGGCACCATTTTAGTGAAGTTTCAGATGCGCTTAAACCAAAGACAAGGTGCTTTAGCTTAAGTCATAGAAGTTTACAAAGGCTCTGAGAGCATGTAGGTATCTGGTGCTAAAAAATAGGACACCAAATGTTTTTATTGTCTCATTGGTATTAAGTTGTGGACAACATTTTGGGGACTACCTCTACTACAAAATTTAAGCAAAATATAACCATCTTCCCCTTGTGTATGCTTTCCCACTGAACAATTATATTAGCTGCAACACCAGCATGGATATATAGATAACATTTTTGGACTGGTTACTTGTACTGGTACCCTTTATCCCAATAAAAATGCACACAAAACTATGTTTCTTGCTTCTCTGAGGCAAGATGTGTCTGTGCAATGATAGCAAACACAAGTAATTAGAGTTCTGGTTTGAAATCTCCTGTAAAAGTTGTTCCATCAAAACCTCTAGGCAACTCGTATTTGGATGAATCCAAATGCAGCTCTATCTGTCAGCATGAGACTTCAGGATTACTCTATTGGCAGTGCCCAAGTTACAGGGAACAGATCAGATGGGAGCTGCCTGGCTCAATAATCCATGGAGACAAAAGTCCTGATATTTGTGCTGCTTTACAGCGACATGCTCAGTATCCTACAGCTGTATCTGGAAATGTAAAGAGTTTAGCAAATCAGCAAATTTTCCTTGTGGGCCTTCTTGTTCTTGAACCAGAGATGTATTCCTCTGTGCCTCAGCTGTCATCACATGCTTGACAGATTTGGGAATGAGATGTAACAAGGTGTCCAAAACCACAGGAGACAGATTTTTGTCCCGTACTAAAATATAGGGTAAGCAGCGACTTGGTCTCTTTAGAAAGCATCATGTGCCTTGGAAAACTGGCAAGGGAAGCCTCCAGCTCTACATGACTTTCTAGATACTTACAAAAGAAGTTTCTTCTCCTTTTAATGGTTTTTCAATGTGTTTTCCCTTCTTTTAAAAGTAAGAGATGCAATTGCACAGACACTAACCCCTGGTAAAACGGGACTCCTCTGAAATACATCTGGTGTTCTAATATTTATTTTTATAGTTATGATGCTTATCTGTCACATGGAGATGATCTTTGTCATTATACCATAATCTCCATTTGTGTAAATAACAGATGAACAAAGCTTTGTTTTTCAGACGAGCTTGGGAAAATCTGTGTTTAAAGCAAAACTGGAGCATTCCAGTATATTGCGTTCATTCTTTCCATCTAACTATACAGAGCAGGCCCTGATCTCAACCAACCTTTGAATTTTAGTTTTGAATATTAGGGAAATGCAGAGAAGATATCAGGGTGGGATTCATCACTACTAAATGAAAGGGTTTATTTCTGAGACATGGCAGGGGGTTGGAACTACATAATCTTTAGGGTCCCTTCCAACCCAAACCATTCTGTGATTCTCTGATACTCTCAGTGATGGCAACATAATCAGATCTGCCCCACTAGGAGCAGGTACTGCTGTAAAAGACTTCCTGCAAAGTAAGGTAGGGATGAGCTCATCTAAGTTATTTCCCAGTGTCATCCTGCAACTCAAAACCACACTGAAACCATTTTCTGACCTCAGAGTTACGTCCAAAGGTTCCTTTATGTCAATATGCTGATTGTCCATTAACTTCAGTCACCTCCGTAGCACAAGACTTTTCAGAAGGAAAATGTCAGGTACAGTGACAGTGACCATTACCAATTTTGTCCTCATATCATAGAATAGAATGAATAACCTGAATTAAACTGTTACAGTTCTAGCCAAAAGTTGAAGTGCTAGAATACCAGTATAAGGTAGGTCTTGTTAAACTAAGAAAGAAGACATGAAAATCTTAATCAGTGCAATTGTTATTCTTGCAGTTCAAAATGTTTCCTTTTTATAGCAGATTCACTGAGAATATTTTTATGTAGACACAAGATTTGCAGAAATGTCCTGACTATTATAAAAGGGCTGAAGCAAATTCCAAGCTGTCGAATCCTTCACTCAAAATAGTTTCTTTGTCACGATCACCAAACAAACACATCTCGGGACTTTCAGCTGTGAGGTCTCATGTGCAGAAGTGTGGTCTCTGGGGTACAAGAGATTTGGGTTATCCACCATTTGGGGTGCCACTGGAATCACTGTACCACACAATGTGAGGTGTGCTTTTCCGCAGGGAAGAGAAAAAACCGAACCCATTGGAATGAATTTAAAATTGATATTTTTCTGAAGCTGGTAAACAGTAGGGTTCCTCCAAGATCCCTAATTCCCAAATTAAGAAGCACAACAGACTGTCATTATGCAAACCTGCTTAAATTCGAGTCCAAATGATTTAGTGACTAAACGAAGTAAAGCAAATCTTAGCTTTGACTGCAAATAACATATTTATCAATTTAATGTTTGAAAAAGAAAAACAAAATAAAAGTCAGCTTGGATCAATCAGAACAAAACAAAGTTGATTATTTTTCCTTGTTGTTTTTAAATTTTGTGGAAAAAAAAAAATCTTGTTTGTGAGTTTAGGACTGGGAAAACAAAATATTGCACATTGTAAGGCCAAGAGAAATGTGTTGATATTTAAGAACAAAAAATCACTATACTGGATAAAACCAATATCCTGTCTCCAGTGGGAGCCAAAATTTAATGTCTATGTACAAAATTTCTTGAGAATTCTCTCCCAGACTGCAGTAACTTACAGCTCAGGGGTTTCATGAGCTTGAAATCATGCTTTTTACATAATACCATGAACTTCTTGTCTACAAAGCTGTATGGACAACACTTGAAATTGTCAGAAGTTTTAGCCCCTGTTCTTTCACTGGATCTACCTCACTGTTGCACCAAGACCATGATCAGTCTTTCTCCAGTGTATCTTGTTTTATTGAATTAAAAAAAAAAAATTCCAAACATATGTAGTTTTCTGAATAAGTGACTCATTTCTTGCCAGGAAATGGGAAAAACAAAAATGCTTATGTCAAAACCAGCTGCTGGAAGATACGTAAGACTGGGCACCCCTACAACCCCCACTGCTCTTGTGTGTAGGGGGGAATCTTTTTGAACAGAAATCTCCATTGTGAGCTGAAAACTGTTTGGCATCACAGCAGATAGAGAGCAGAATTCTCGTCGTGGCAGCTGTTACTGGATGGGCAAAAGAAGAAGTTTTTTTTAAAAAACCCTGTTTCTGACATCATTTTGAGGGCAATGATGCCAAAGCAGGAATAAAATTGCCTCTGTGACTGAAGTCTTCCTGTATATTTCCTCTGGCTTTGCCTGAGGTCTCTGATTTGCTTTCAAATCTCACTGTTTTTATTGTGGTTACAATTGGTGTCACATTTCTTATCCGAACCTAACTGGGGACATTGATCTTATTTCCATAGCATTGATGTGTTTCCCAACTCAGATTTGGTAGATGATAACATGCAAAAATGATGGAAAATACTTCTTAACAAATTTTCATCTACTAGCCATAAAAAACCCTGTGTGCCAGGCCACACAAATGCAGACACACTGCATTATCTCTAAACTGTAGAATCATAGGATCACAGAATGGTTTGTGTTTGGAGAAACCATAAAGCTCATCCGGTTCCACCTCTTCCATGTGCAGGAGCACGTTCCACTATCCCAGGTTGCTCCAAGCCTCATCCAACTTGGCCTTGGACATTTGCAGGGATGGGCCATCCACAGCTTCTCTGGGAAACCTGTGCCAGGGCCTCACCACTCTCACAGGGAAGAATTTCTTCCTAATATCCAATCTAAATCTCTCCTCTTTTAGTTTAAAACCATTCCCTCTTGTCCTTGTCTTTTCTGAAGCATAAATTTTCTTGCCAATCTGCATTTAAATGTCAATGATTAGATGGAGGAAAGAAGAGAGAAGCTCCTGTGAACACCACTGTTGATCCTTGCTCATTTTGAAGAGCACGGAACACTTAGAAAGAAATTAACATCTTGGTTTGCAGATCTCTGCTGCATGGATATAAACTTCATTTAGAAGGTGTAAACTAAGTTCCGTTGAACATTCTGAATAAACTGAGACATTAATTCTGGACTTAAAGATTTTAGGAAGGCAAACCAACCTTTTTTTTTGGTCCGATTTCCAGCAGGTAATCCTCCTGTCTCCCGGGACCTCTGAGGCTCCTGGCCATTGTGTGGACATGGGCATTAGTGGTGCTGCCTCACAGGTAAGAGCAGGGCAGTGGTGGAGGTGCAGAAGGGCAAACTCCCGCCTGGCCATGGATCACATCTGTGTTCAGAACTTCCTAATGGCTCAGCCCCAGCGTTGACTAAAACCATCAGCAAGGAACTCTGTCATGTGAATTTACACAAAGCATATTTCTTGGGTCGGGGACAAAATCAAAATTCCTTTAAGGAAGACGAGACTTTAAACACTTGCTGCCGGGGAAAAAACATAACTCTCCAAAGGCCTTATCTCACGCATGATACAGTCACAAACATCTGCTTCCGTTTCAGTTTTTCCTTCTGTTAAAAACTAAAGAGAGTGTTTCCAGATCCCTGGAGCAGCTGTCCTTTTTAAGCCACACACAGAGCAATATGACACACACTGTTGGCCTGTGGATGGGAAAATGCTGTATTTATCAAACCAGACAGTTTTTATCTCTTATTTTTGGACAATTGTAAGGCAAAGAAGTGGAATTCTATTACCAATTTTTTTTTCATACAGTGTTTTGAATTCTGCATTAGAAACTGGCAAGTGTATCTGGTGTATTTCAGGAGAGTCTCACCAATAGCAAATGTAAGATGCAAATTCAACTAAAGCCTACAGTTTAATCCTCATTAAGGGACTCATTGGTGTCCACTTTATCAGAATAATGAGAAAGAAAACAAGAGTCCTGAGGGAGGCCTTAATTAGGAGTTTTGGCAGGTCTGTGAAAATGAGTTTATGATGACTGATTCAGGGGGTTTGCTGTCACTGCATTTTCCTGCTAGTGTGCATTTGCAAATAAACCTTATATTCTTAAGCCTTAAAATGCAGTTGAAGTCTAGTTCAAGTAGCTCTTCTTATTCTGTGATTTTTCAAATCCTTCTCCAAATTTCTAGAGACCTTCAGTGCCCCTGCCCAGTCAGACATTAGGATACAGGCTTTAGATGCAGGGCTCCATACAAATTGTTATGTGTCGATGGCCAACGTAGGAAGCAGTTTGAATCTTATAAATCTGATGGAGGATAATCTAAGGGCAGAAGCAGAGGAAAAAGTCCCTGGTTAGGACAAAACACATCCTGTTCAAGCTGGGGCAAATCATTTAGTCTCTCTATGCCTCTGATCCCTGCCTAGAAACTGGAAAAGAATATTATTTGTTTGCTTGTGTTACTTTTCTTATTATCGTTTCCTATTTTAACCTTCCTCAGACAAAACCTTCATTTTATTGCGTGTTCACAGACCCCAAACTCTCCAATACTGACTGTGGTTATTACCTTCTCCTGCAACAAATCCCCACCACGTCACACTCCTGTTGCATGGCAGCACATGTCCCTTCTCTGCTTTCTCCACAGCTCAAGCACTAGCTCGCTGTCACGTCAGACTTGGCTGCTACTTTGCCCACTTAAATGTTTTTTCATGGACAGGCGAATTTCCAGAAGATGAATGACTCTGCAGAGCTCTAATCCCAGAAGCAAGGAAGGGTTTTCAATGCATCAGCACAATCAGTGGGTCAGGAATGCCCCAGGCCTTCAGCTGCTGGGGTCTGGGGCAGGTCCTGGAGAAACACCTGCCTGTACCAGCCTTCTTCTGGCTTTCTTGTGACTCTTTTACCAGTCACTACTCAGCAACAGGCTTTCCAACTATATTTCTAGACATTTTGTCGACTACACAAGTAATAAACTAAGTTTAACCTTTTATGATTATGCTAGCAATTAAATTTAATAACAATTTATTACTCTACTGTGATTTTATCACTATAAAACTAGCCAGTGACTTTTCCCCAATCCAAGACAGAGTTCACATCCACACAGATCAGCTTTCTTATCCTCCACAACCAACAGCTGCACTTGAATTTCCTACCAGCCATGATCCCTGTCTGCAAACCACCAGATGTTCTGTGGTTGTTGGTGTTTGGAATGGGCCAAAACAGAGTCCAGGAACCATTCCAGCAATGAAGAGTGTGATTTTACCACAAGGCATTGCTTGGGCCTGGGGCAGGCGCTGCCTCAGCAGCACAGCTGCAGCTTGAAAACTTTCCTCATGAAATTTCTTTGAAATCCATGATTCCAACTCTCCTTCTTGCTATACTGTAATTAAAGAGTGCCTCAGCAAAGTTGTTCATTTTTTCTTTTGCAACATAAAATTAATAAGAAAACTGAGAAAACTCAAGCAACTAGTTGAAAATCTAGAAGATGAAATGGCTACTTAAGGATTTTTACTGTGACTAGACTAAAAATTATTGTTTTATTTCCTGTTTACAGATACATATATACTTAGTAGTTACTGTTGCATATTCTTCTTGAAGCAAAAACAAACCTTTTAATCTTTATTGTAAAAATGTGCAGGATTGTATTCAAGTTCTACTCCTGACTTTTGGACTACTCTCATGTTTATAGCACCAATAATCTTCAGAGAATTGTTTTCTGGAGAGGACAGAGGAAAATGATTGGCATAATTTGGCTGCCATTGTTCTAGGGGAAGGAGTGCCCTGACTTGGGAGAGGGTCTGTTGAAATATTTGCAATAAGAATATAGAGAAAACATTATTATAATTATTTCATTGAAGATGCTTGGTATGGAACAGCCAAAGGGACACAACCAAATACAGACACTTCCTTTATGGTGGAATTTTTGTTCTTAATAAAAACAGAGAGAGATGTGCAAAAATCCAAAACGTTTTGCCTGGAGAGACTTCTGCTGTTGTTGACACATCTGTGGGTTGCTCAGGACTCAAAGGAGCATCTGGAAGAGAGGAAAGTGATCCCACTGGGATCAGGTGACAAAGAGTTTATCCAGCCACAGGCAAGGAGGGGACCTTCCACCTCCAACTCCTGTCAAGGCTTTTTCATGTAGAAAAGTTTCCACCCATTAACTCTGTTGTCCATAATGGAAAAATTGAAAAAAAAGTGAAAATCCAGCAGTGAATTTTACCAGGGGAGGTTTAGATTGGATTGTAGGAAACATTTTTTCGCAGAAAAGGTGGTCAAGCACTGGATGATGCTGCCCAGGGAAGTGGTGGAATCACCATTTGTCTTGGTTTGAAAGACAGACAGTCTACTAAGAAAGGTAGGAGCCTCCCTTGGAATGGAAAATGCAACCCCTTTCCCTCCAAATTATTATAAATTTGAAATTGAGGGGCTTTCAGGCAAAGATATGAGGAATAGGAATAACAGTTCTTTTACTTATATATATATATTTTTATGTATATATAACAAAACCATAATACAGAAACACTGGTTTAACCTGACAGAGTCAGGGTAACCTGGCACCCTGCCGGGCAGGGTGGTGGTAGCAGTCCCATCAGGTGATAGCTGCAGTTCTCTTTGAAGTGGTTCTGTTGAAGCGGNACTGATGGGCCCATTAACAGGAGATGGTCCAGGAGTGAGTTATCTGTGAGTCATGCGGACAAGGCATTGATGGGCCCATTAACAGGAGATAGTCCCGAGGGAGGAGGCAGGGAACATTGCTCCACCTGGTTTCAACAGCTTATGAAGATGGTAACAGAATACACTGTAACCCAGGACACCATTCCTGAGGGGATTTAAAAGATGTGTAGATGTAGAGCTGGGGACATGGTTTAGTGATGGGCTCGGCTGGGGGAACCACTGGACTCAATGATTTTAGAGGTCTTTTCCAACCTTGATGATTCTGTGATTCCCAATTCACAGCAACAATTATCCCGTGGATGAAAAAAAAGGTTATGTAGAACGTACTGGTTTTGTTGGGGGTTTTGTTTCGTTTGGCTAAAATAATTCAGCTAAAAACAATCCTTTTGCAAGATAACATAACTTGTCTTGTTCTCTGGGCAGGAGATGTGGGGTCCCAGTCCTGGCTGGGCAAGACCTCCTGCCCTGCTGGGAACAGGGGAAATTCTGTTATCAGCCCTAATTTGCAAAGCAGTGATGGTGCATGAGGGCTCCAGAAAGGCATCCTAAATGTTTTTCTCTTGAAATGAAAAAGTTTGAGATAGCAAACAAAGACAACAAGGTTGTCCCACTTTTCTGGCAAGGCTCCCGTTTGATAATTACAATTTCACCTTTACATATTCCCTGCACAATTTTAATTGCAAAAGCTTACATGTGTGTCCCCCTTGAATTAATGGGGCGTTGCTCAGTCACGATTCACATTTGCCACACTGACTCCCAAAATAAAGTGAATTTTTCTGGCAGAGCAGAAGGATGTATACCAAGGTTCTTTAACTCTGAAATTCCATACACAGGAAAAATGCTGTGTCCACATGTGCCACCTTCAGGAAAAGATCTCTGGATGATCTGAGATCACAGGAAGGCTTTATGTCTTCTAAGACATTTATATCAGCTTAATCATATCAAAAGAAGGTGTAAATTTTATAGCAATACCCTGTTGCTATGATGCATAGTATAGGTATTAAATTCCATAAAAAATAATTTATAATTTTATAGGTTATTTTTCTTATTATTTATAGCTCTGAATGAAATTTTTTTTTTCCTAATGTCAACTTGTCTTACGTTTAATTCCAGGCAGTATCATGAACTCTTCTCTATGACGCAGGAGATTCTTACGGTTCCTGATATTCTGTGCATGTGAAATAAAAACTCAGGGCTGTCACTCTTTAGCCTCGGAGATGTAGTAAAAGAGATGGAACTCCTTAAGTTTGCCACCCAAGGGTTTCAGTGCTGGCAGTAGCTTTCCACATGATTTTTGGTTTTCCAACATCCTATTTTAATCTCTAGAGATCCGAACTCAATAAAGTATTGATCTCTCCAGTGATGTGCTTGGAGACAAATTCACTGCTATTCATTACTGACCCTATGTTACATATGTAAGAACATTATTAATTCTCACCCATTCTAATTTTTTTTGCTTGCACGATGAACCAAGCCTTCAAACAGAGCTTTTGTGTTTAGAAGTATGACTTTTCTTCTAGTATTATTTTTAGTATTATTTAATTGTTATTTAATTTTTTATCATGACTCATTATTTATTAATTCTAATAAAACATTATTAATTAGAAACCAAACATTTTAAACATGTTGATGATGACTAGGCATGTTTGACTAAATATTTCAAGTCACTGTATTTGCAACAGCCAAGTTATTTTACCTCTGAACAATTTACAGAATTCTTTATGGTATATCTTTGCTTCCCACCCAGGAACTTGCTGGGATAGTGGTTTTGCTTGCTTACAGATTTGAGGATTTATTGGTTTATTTGGTACTTCTGGGCATGCAGCAGGTGGTTAGTCAACTGTAACAGCTCCTGAATCCCAGCTGTGCCTACTAAGCACATTGAAACCTGAGAACATTGGATCTGCTGCAGACATTTATCCCAAAAATCCCTTATCGGAAATCCCCGTGCTACATTGCACCTCTGAAAAACTCTGTTAGTAGCAGAAGAGTTTTGTTCAGATCAAACTAGTTTTCCTCTGCCCTGCAAGCCACCTCTTGACACAAGCAGTTTCTCTCCCTCTTTAAGCATCCCCATTTGAGGGACAATATTGATCAGGTTATGGAAAATCAAGTGTGGAATCACCCAGACATTTCAGATTTCCTGGAGGGTTTCCAGCAACACTCTGCCTGTCTGCACCACGTTTGACTCCATGGTACCTGCACACCAAGCTGAGTCAGAGGGACTGGAGTAGCTGATGTTTTTTATCTCTCAGAAAATACACTGTAGATGATTTCAGAATTGCCTCAGGGTCTTATTCGTGAGGTTTTAGTGTGCATCGGTTACAAGGGGAAAACAGTATTAACTAGAAACCAAACAGAAAATAACTAAAGTGGGTCATTCCACAGCCAGTTATTAGAAGGGCTTTCTACTCTCTCAAAGGCTTTCCTTTCCTATTTCTGTCCAGACACTGGTTTTATAAAGTGTCCCTTTGGAGAGACTACTTGCATCTTCATTTTCCACTCCTGTCTTTCACACTTGTGTGGTAACCTTTGCAGTCATTAATCATCAGTTTGCAGCAAAACAAGCAGAACCTCTGAACCTGTCTCACACCAGAGTGCCATTAAGAAAAACAATTTGTCATTTAACTCAGTGTTGTTCACATGTGAAGTTTATCTCTCCTAATGAGACGTGGTTCTCCATGGGTATTTTTTCCCCCTATTTCATTATTACAGCTCCCTTTAGGAAGGTTTCCCTTGAGTTTTAATTATGAAAACAACACCTGTTTTCAATGCCACTCTTGGAGTTTTCATCTGCTCCAGAGAAAGCATTTGCCTCTCTGTTATCTCCTATGTCTTCCACTCTCTGCATTGATTTCCCAGAAAATGCTGTATTGATTTTATCTTGACATTTCAGTGAATGCCTCATCTTCCTCATTCTTCCTTCTTCTGAATTTTAGAAAGAGCTACACTCACCTTTGTTCTCTCTGGGCTTCCAATTAGGGAATACCTGTGATTTTCCTTTTGGATTTTAAACTCCTGTGTGATCAGACCTTTTGCTGCTGTGCCCTGTGCTTTTTGAACCTGCTCTCCAGGCCACAAGGGAAATGGAAGGATTTTTTTTTCTTGGTCTTTAGTCAAACCTTAAGACCTGCTGCAATATTTCTAACATTTGCTCTGCTTTTAAACTCGACTTTATGAGTTGTTTTCATTCATCACATTTGTGTTGGTTTGGATTGAAGATCCTGGTGTTATGTCATGTTCAGTACATCCATCTTATCATAAAATTGTGCTGGTGTTGGCTTCAAAATCTTGGGCAAAATTTTTCTCCTAAATTATTCTGGCTATTTTTGGAGTGTTATTGCTATGTTAGTGTTTTATTATACTGGAAATAATAAAAAGTGGTGAATAATAAAGCAGTTCTCACCTTCACTACCTTCTGCCTTTAGTTCATATGTAATCTCTTATCACTGCTGACGGGCAAATAAGGCATTAAACAGGCAAAAATAATAATTTTCACCATATAATAATAATAAAGCACTTCCTATCTAGCAACTTACATTGAAAGAACAAAGAAAGTTAGTCTTAGAACACTGCCAGCTTTATTAAATATTACTCTAAGGAGCTGGACAGACTTGAGCACTAGAAAAAAGATCGATACGGAAATTTCTGGATTTTCCTTAAAGAAAGTGATTTATCATGGCAGCCACTGTGTCAGAACCGAGCAATATCCTGACCTGTGGGTCTGGATAAAGCAAAGAGCTAGGTGAGGTTGATATCCCAAAGCACAGCTATTTATAGAGGAAGTTTGAGATTTATTTTGTCCAGCATTAAGAGCAAGTGACTACTTTAAACCAGACATTCAGCTTCTTCCTAGAGCTTATAAAGATAAATAATTGAAGTATCAAGACACTTGTTCTTAGGACAGGATGGATCATCCCCAGATCGGCTCTNATCATCACTGAAACGTTAATGGAACACTCATTATCACCCTTCCTTCCATCCCTCATTTAAGGATTGTGTTATTTCCCAGTTAATTCTCTGTCCTCCCACTCTCAGATATCCAAACATAATCAAACAAGAAGCTCAAGAAAACAATGTTTGCAATGTTTACTTTGGGATTTTTTAGGGTATTTCCAGATGAAAAATTTAAAAATTATGCCATGTCTGCTTATTTCTTTCTTCTCTAGTAGTGGTGAGTCAAGTCAATTTAATTTTCATTGTGGATTTTTTGGATCAGTGTTACCTCACTGATACAAATAAATTCCATAAGCATTTCTCACACTGATTGAAAATAAGCAAGTGATTGAAATAAAGCCACTTTTAGATTAAAAATAATTAGTTAAATAGATAGATAAGCTTTGGAAAATTAGAATAGAAAATTTACATTAACATCCCTCCTTCCCTCTTCACCTTCTCATCTTCCTTCCAGATCTTGTTTCTTTTGAAATACATACAGATTTCTTGAGGACGGATCTTTAATTTTGAGTTTCTTTGCAAAAACCTCCCTTTGAACGTATGCATGTGCATATTTGTGAATGTATATGTATCTACATATATCTATATATACCATGATTTCTGGGACAAGCTAAAAAAATTTTTGGTTTAATTAGATCTCCATGTCATTAAAATATTTTGCTCCTAAAAATGATGGTCTTATTTTTATTCATTTTCTTATTAATATTTTGAAGACCTAGAGGACTAAAGGTGAGCGTAAATAATAGTAATTCTCATGATCAGCTTCTATACAAAAGTCACAGATCATATTTTTAAATAAGCAATGGAGAAAAACAAATCTATTGGAGAACAGCATATTTAAATAATCTTCAAAGTACAGTATTAGCAGACTTTTCAGTTTATCTGGAAATACTTTGTTCTAGGTCTTCTTTGCCATCCCAAGGGCAGATGGATATTTCAGTTTAGAGATGGCCATGAGCCGCATCTTTGTATCTTTCCTGCCACTTGAAAGAAATGTGGCAAATGCCCATCAAAGGATATAAATATAGAATTAAGCCCGTATTCTGATTTTTTTCCCAGCTTCTGAGGTCTTAAATTCAGGTCAGCAAAAGTAAAATGAGATTTTCTTCACCCACACAGGACTTCTGAGCAGCCTATCACAATTCCTATACTAATGTGTTTCAGAATTGTACCAGTTTTCCAAGTCCCATCACAGGTCAACATGTTTCCCCTTCAAGGTGGTTACTTGGCAACATTTATTTGGTACTCCAATTTTTCTGCTTTGTGTTGTATTTAGGCTTCAGTGCTTCCCAGCAATGATGGTTTTTGGGTAAATCTCTGGTATACTGGAGTTATCACAAATAGAGAGGTGGCTCAGTATTACTACTGAAAATAGTCTGAGGCTAAGGATTTTTAGGATAAAAAGAACCCTTAATTACAGCAGAAAATTTCAGATACAGTGAAAAGGCCATGAGGAATTGAAGGGCCATCTATTGTGGTAAGGGAAATAGTGGATTATGTGGGCGAGGAGTCTGTGTAGCTGCATGATAAAAATGGAGATGAAGGATCTCTCAGTGGAGACTTGTTTTTTGGGAAGGTCTGCAAGTTTTGGCACTAGAAGTAAATTCTTTTCCCCAGGGAGTTCACAACTATGTCCTGTAGCCCTTGGTGCAGGCTTTTCCTGGAATCCGAAAAATGGAGATGTAGTTAATTAAGAAATGAAACAGAAGGCAATACAGGGAGAAGGTTTCTTAGTCTTCCACAAGTTTTGCAAGCTATGAGTAACTCACTATAAATTCACTTACCCTATTAATATGAATATGAACCTGGTCTAGTCCAAGGTGGCACTGATCATGGCAGCGGGTTGGAACAAGGTGACTTTTAAGTTCCCTTCCAACCCAAAACATTCTGTGATTCTATGATTCTGTAAATAGTCTATTTTGTTGTAGAGAAAATCCCACAGATTCCTATTTAACATGCATTAGTATAATCTGGCCTTTAACATGCTGTGAATTTGATTTATAGCTTTATCTTATTTTTTTATCTGAAAAAAAAAATCCTATCAAGGTCTGAATGAGGAATTGCAGCGGGAAAATAAAGGAGTAACATTTTCAGCTCTCCATGATCCCAACAATTCAGATGACTCACATCCACGAAGTCATATCCCTTGAAGCACTGGCTGACGGGAACTTTGCTAAAACAACCAACCATTCATCAAGAGATAATTGCCAGCACTGGATAAACGTGCAGAAGCCAAAGAAAGCTGAGGGACTTTTTATGTTGGCAAAGGCCATTACTCATCGGGTGGCAGTTGTAGCTTTGGAACTGCAAATGCTGCTGTGTTTTGTTAAATTTGGTATTCACAACAAAAAAATAAATCCACAAACAACAGAGAAGTGTAACAAAAGCCCTGCTAATGTTTAAATTTTATAGTGAGATACAGCCACCAGGCACTAGCAGAGAAGAATATTTCTGATTGGCTACCAGCTGTTGGAGCTGCACAGATGAGCTGGAAAGCAGCAATTTACAAGCTATTTCATATTTAAAACTGTTAAGTCCTGTGCAAAACAATGTTTTCATTCTGGGAAAAACAGCAGAAAAAAAATAAAGATCCACTGAACAAAGGAAACATCAACTAGAACAAATTCTTCCAGCACAATGAGAAAATTCAGACTTCTCTTTATTCTTTCAAATACTTTCTTTTAAATAAATTCTTTGTTTTTGCAAATGCATTAGCATCATTTCTTTATGTTAAAAATCAGACTTATTCCTTAGAAACATTAATTACTGCCATGTCATAAAGTTTCATAATTTAACTTGCAACTCATTTTTTAATCATTGCTGTACCAACAATTTTATTGAGCTATTTTAATACAAAGTCTTCCAAAATTTCTGAAAGCAGCTACGTAAATTGTGATTAACTAAGAAAGATCATGGTGCTTAAACTAGAATGGAAGTAATAAATGTTTATTTCAGGAAAATGTAAAAGATTTGTGCAAAACCATTGCATTCTATATATAGTCCTTCATTTAACAGCTCTACAAACCTGCAAAAGTTGGTTCTTGTTGAAAACTGCCAGGCTACATACAATGAAATCTGGAGTAATAACACCAGAGAGCTGTCAGTCAGCCATCCATCCATCTAATTGGCTTCTTACCATCTTTCCATCATGTTTTTTTTATAACTGGTCGCCTCTGGCTAAAATGCAAATCATGAGGAAGAGCCGTCTAGAAAAAGCTGCTGCTTTCTTAATTATCTGTCAGAGTATGGACCAGTGGACCCTGGGCCGCGGAGTGGAGTTATGCTAAGCAGAAAGGCATCATGGGAATTGGAGTGACAGCTCATTTTCCTCCTGTGTTTTTTCCGCGTTCGAATGACAATGCAGAAATACGGGTTTTTCCCACACTTTCTCTGAACACCTGGGCCAATGCTCAGGGGAACACAAAGCCAAAACTGTCACATTTCCAGACATGGTCTTATTGCTGTCACTGTGACAGGATTGTTGACAAATGCCAGCAGTCATCTCAGCATCTTGGGAAATGTCTGCCGTGGTTGTGTCAACAGCCTGACAGAAATTGTTAATGTTTAAACTTCTTCCACTGACAGAATCCTGTCTTGCTGACAGTATTTGTCATATGAAACTCAATCTTTGTCAAACTTGCTTAAAAATTAACACTTCCTCCATTTCTTTTGCAGCTAACTGCCTGTGTGCTTTTTTTTTCCTTCCTTAAGTAATAAGATTTCAACAAGGTAATATTCCACAGTCCACAATGAGTCCAAGAGCACAAGCACATTATGAACTTATGGTCAGCTTGTCCTTTTGACCTCTGTTACAATGATAATTATGCTTTTATTCCTTGCCCATTTTTTTTGCCTTAGGAATCAAAGTTCTGAATTATTCAAGAGCCATAAAAATCCTATTTCTCAGTGTACAATGTGGAAAATCAATTAAACAGAGTTAGTTTAGCACTTATATAAAAATCAAGTTGCAAGTTTGTAGACATACATTAACTGAGTCCTTCTCCAACTTGGGTTTTGAAGGTCATTCCAAATGGACAGAGAAACGGGCAGTTAAGTCTTACCTGTGAACCTTATTCCAGCTCTAAATCTGAAAGTTCATCAACACAGAATCACAGAACAGCTTGGGTTGGAAGGGACATTAAAAATCATCCGTTTCCAACTCCCTGCCATGGACAGGGATGTTCCCCACTGGATCTGGGGCACTTGCTCAGAGCCCCATCCAACCTGGCCTAGGATGAATACTGGTTTGTACCAATGAAAAGCCAAGCCACATAATCAATGTTGTCTATCTGCCAAAAATCTGGCATTGCAATATCACTAAAATTTACTTGAGTGCACATGACTGTACCCAAGACCACACGAACTAATTAATCATCAAGAACTCCCTGGGTGCTAAGAATGAGCTAATAGTAGGAAAGACTTTTATGCTTAAGGAAGAAAATTTGAAGGACAAATGTGCAACCAGAAATGTGGAGACCTTCAGAACGGTGCAAGGCATGGTCTTGGAGCTCCATTAGGAAGAACTTTGCCGATGTATCCATACTGATAGCCAACCCATGTCCCCTGGTGGCATCATGCAATCCATAGGTATTAGGATCTTATCAAATCAGTTAAAAAACCAAACCCTTTCTGTTCACATAGACTGGAGATTTGGAAAGAGTGATGTCCTGAATACATTTCAAAGTCAGAAATTTATACATTCTCCCAGTTATTGCCTTCACAGGAAATATTTAGCGAGCAGATCTTTAACCTTTGGGGAACCGAATCCATTCCATTAGCAATCCTTGCAGAGGTCTGATGTTGTGTCCCAAATGTTTCATTCATATCAAATATTGTTCTTCATTTACCTTCTCAACATGATTTCTGCATATTGTCATTTTCTGACCACCGTAAAGGACTGAAGCAAGGCCTAGGCAGGCAAAGAGTCACTCACAGGTAGCACTGATATAAAGCAATGTAATCAGAGACACTGAAGATGGGCTAGAGACCTAAGGCTGCCTTTTTCTTCACTGACTTTGCTTTTCAGTGTGACCTTTTCCAGTTGCATAGGCTGAACTATTAAAACTTGGGTGCCTAAAATTCGTTATGAAGCACCACACATAAAAAATTAGGTAAGCGACCTCTTTCTAGGAGAGAAGAGCATCTGACTCTTTCATTGTAGTTTGTAATGGCTAAAGGTTTTCACCAGCTCTGTAAGAGTATTAAGGTATTTCCTTAAGCACTGGGTTCTTAAATGTAACTTTTGGCATTTGGTCTATAGGTTGAGTTTGGACGTATTGTCCCATCTTTCTCCTGCTGCTGGGTGGATACCCTCAGTTTGGTTTCCTGTACAAGGTACGAGAACAGCTGGATACCTAAGGATGAGGCCTGGAGAACAGCCTGAGCAAAGGACTGCCTGTAAGAGTAAGAAATGTGAGAGAAAAATGAATCTGTTCTTAATCGTATGAACATTTATACACTTTGTGTCACCCAGAGCTCTTTCACCTTCCCAGTGGATTGAGTTTGACTGCCAAGAGAGATTAGACAGTGCATTCTCTGTGAAATACTGAAATTTTAGGTGATGAACTTTCTAGCACCATGATATGAGTAGTTCACCAAAAAAAGGGAAGTCTTCCCGGAGAACAAGTGAGATACCAAGGAAAAGTGCTTCCTCTTCCATTAGGAAGCAGCTGGGAAAACATTCTCCATAGTCCATTTATGGATTTAGCAATTCTTACTTGAGCTTAAGAAATTATTTAAGAACAAGGCCTTATTTTGCTTGTATCTTCACTTTCACACTTACCAGACTGAGATAATTATATTCAGCTACCCTGATATGTCTAAGAAAACAAGAACTACAAGATAATAGAATGGTCTGGCACTGTTTTTTCTTTTTTTGAAATGATTTGGATGTTTATGGCCATAGGTTTTCTCTCTTATACATCCTGGAGAGTAAAATCAGTCTGAATGTGTTTGAAATTTTAAAAAATTCTCAGCAAAAAAATTGGAGCTATTGACTACATAATCATGACCTGAAATTTAAACACTGTTAAATTGAGACATATAAAGTAATGCCAAGCTTTCCTGAATTTTGCATTGTCTAATCTCACAAAGATTTGTTTATGCTGCTATATTTGAAGATGGTTATCAGGCAGAATCAATTCTTTTTTTTGTACAGGAATGATGTCAGATGAATGTAGCAGATGGCAAAATTCGATATTGCCAATGTGATTTGTAATGCTAAGAAAGTTTCAGTTCAGAGATTTTAAAATTCTTTATAATGCAATTCCACCCCTATTTATGGGTAAATAAACTCAACAGACCAGACAGAGCTACAAAGGTACTTTGTTAGAGCCGTGAGGTGAATTGTTTCAGACCCAAGTTCCAGACTCCAGTTCATGTACTCAGAATCATACCCTGTGCATAATAGAAATAATCCCATATGTGTCTGTCAGGAAGCGTGCTAGAGAGTTTGAAACAAATCCATCCTGCCATTCCAGAGTTAGCTCTGGGTGAAAGTTATGTGTGTCTGTATAAAACAAAACTCTGGTCACAAATTTGTTTGGCTTTTAAGTTGTCTCTGTCAAAAAGAAAAGTTTGGAGGTTTAAACTTGATTTCCAATTCTTCATTTACAAAATATTAAATTTGCCTGGAAAAAAAAAGAAAGAAAGGGCTTTGACTGCTAAAAGTGAAGAGTGCTCAGCAGTTTCATACCAGACATGAGCAGTGCAAAGACTTGAGCTCTGCAGATGGGATCCTACCAGATGTAAGATGCAAAACTCATCCCTGCAGTGAGAGATTTTGGATCCACACAGGGTTCATCTGGAGGCTGCTGGAACTGAAAGATAGATACTGAAAACTTAAACTGGCTTTTTGTGTTCCCTGGCCAGCGTTGCAGCAGCCTGCTCTTCCCCAAGCCTTGGCACATCTGCGCGCAGCTTCTGGGAGTGATCACCTGCACCGAGAGAAACTGAAAATCCTTCATTCTCCTTGACACAACCAAGATGATGTAAGGAAGAGAACAGAGCTGAAAAGCCTGTGAGAGCAGAGCAGAGCATTGAATATACAGCCTGAGTCCTGGGCTAAATAATTATCTCCGGGTATTGTATTATTTGCATAATTAAAAAGTTTGGCTGAATTTCCGACACGCTGTCTCCTACATCGGGGAGGTGGTGGGGGCGAGTTAATCAGCAGGAGGAAAGTGAAGGTTAATGAATTGTTATTCAGATGGTGCAGGCCCTGTGAGATTTGTGGATAATTGATACCATTTGGGAGCTAAGGCAGAGTGGAAGACGAGAGAGGAGCTGCTGCAGCAGCTAGACTGGAAAAGAGCAAGCAAATGATAACTTAGCAATTATCATTTTGATGGGTTTGTTTGTATTTTTTTTTAAACTTCTTCCTCTGTCTCATTCTTTTAAAATTTTTTGTTTGTTTGTTTTCAGTTCCCTCATGAGTTCAGTAGAATTAAGACGGATGCAAAAGAATAAATAAAGAAAAATATCTGGCAAAAGACAATGGCTTTAGAAATCTCATCTGGAAAATTGCCATGTGGAGGGTGGAAAGATAATTTAGTGTGTGCTGGAAGTGTGATAGCAGCATCAGGTTTCAGAGGTTCCTTTCACTTCAGTAAGGGATTTTTTCAGCAGGTCAAATTCCCCTTTTGCAGAAGTCCAGGGTAAGCCCTGTACACTGGTAGCCCACTATTGCCAATTGCTCATGCTATGAAAACATCTCAAGGACGTGAACTTGAGCCTCACTGCATTCAGCATTGCCCAAAAGGCTCATATCCTGAGGACCTTCCTGCTTTTAACCAAGAAACCAGCATGAGAAGAAGCCCCTGAGGTGACCTGTAACACCTAAATCTACAAAGAGGTGAGTAAAAGAAGCCACATCTCCTGAACTGGGCCACTATAAATCATAAACTTTAAACAATCCTTCTGAACCACATTGCAGGGTTCATCAAGCCATCAGAATTTGACAACATAAGGAAGATATGAGAAACACCACTGAGAGAATTCTGTCCAGGCAGAGCTTTAAGATGACTGTGATTAAAGATTGGCAAGAAGGAAGTGTTATCCATATTGGACATGTGTCTTCTCCAAGAAAATTATTTATAATTTAATTCAGATAAAATTATTTCTAATTTAAACAATTTATTTAAAAATACTTAGCATTTAACCCAGGCAATATCCTAATAATGGAATTCTTTAGGGACCCAAAATAAACCTCAAGGACATCCTTGACACTGGCTGCCTACCAACATCACTTTGAGACATTTCACAGACACATTTCAAATGCTTGCTTTGGGCCCACAATCAAAAACCTATCAACAAACAAGTTGATTTTTTATCAGTCCAGAGACAGAACAAAAAGGTATTTCATCATCAGTGCTGCTCTTAGATAAAACTGGGAATTTTAATGTATAGGACTTTCTCATATTTCAAAAAATCATTTCTGGGGGTTCCAGGTTGCCTGAATGGAAACCTGTCTGTTCTCTGCTGCTCCCACTCCAAAATCAAAATATTTGGATGTTGAATATTTGGCCTTCAGTGAGTGAGCATTTTGTGAAGGACTGAAATCCGTGCTCCACACAGAAAGGTGGAGAGGAAAGGTTACTCAAAGCAGGGTAGGGATAAATTGCTTCTGTTTGTTGCTTCTTATTTAGATGGAATCACAGAATTGAGGAATGGTTTGGGTTGGAAGAAATCTTAAAGATCATCTCATTCCAACCCCCTGCAGGGACACTTTCCACTAGACCAGGTTGCTCCAAGCCTGAAGTTAATTTAGAAAACTATTTGTAGGAAATAGTCTCAAAATTATTTTTCTCTGCTTCTAAGATCTCTCATGGTTGCCGTGATAGAGACATGAGACCTGCAGATACAGAATGTTAGCACTGTGTTTGAGTCCAAAAGGGTTTCAGGTGATGTCCCATATAATAAAGGAGGTTGTGCAATGGCCTCAGCTTATGGGACTTGGCCAAAGAGGGGCAAAGCATTGTGCAGGCATTGGAAAGGCTGCCCGGGGAAGTGGTGGAATCACCATTCCTGTACTTGCTCAAAAGGCGTGTGGATGTGGATATAGTTAAGGGCTGGACACTGTGATTCTGGGTAAATGTTTTGACTCCATGGTCTTGGAGGTCTTTTCCAAATTTAATGATTCTGTGAAATCACTGAAAACTCTGAGATTTAGTCTGATTTTAGGAAAAGCTGATGCTGATCTGTAAGTTATGCTTAATGTAGTAGCAAATCCTAGGTTATACATCAGCTAAGAGGAGGAGGTATCCAGTACACCTGCATCTTACAGGAAGGAAAGAGGTAATTTCCTTATCGTACCATTAATTATTGCCTTCCTGGAATATCTGTATGCTGCTACCAGCGAAAGTTTGTAGCACCCCCCCAAGCATCCGGGTTCTCTCTCTAGGTTTTGCAGCAAACCCACACAACTTTGGCCCAAAAGCATAAGATCAAGATGATATTTATTTTAACTTTAATAATATTTCCCATCTCTTCCACTGTTAGTCTAGAACAACTCCATTTTCCTGTCATGTCCCACAGAACAGATATTTTCCTTTCTACCTTGCCTGGCTGTCTTTGAACTCTTTTTTTTTTTATATTTTCTTTTCTTTTTTATTTTTTATTCTTCTTTTTTTGTTTTTTCATATTACAAGTTCCCGCACCTTTGAGACCTTAGCAACTTCAGGAAAGTTTTATTTATTTATTGAATAAAAAATTCAGTGGGAAAAGAACACACACTCACACATACCTGTATGGCGGGAAGGGGAGGGGGTGCAGAATCTAGGGCACAGCTTGCCGTGATGAAAAAGATGTCAGCTGCCCCCCACTGCAAGCGTGGGACTGAGAGACCGTGGCTTGAATTTAAGGAGGATTCGAGTGACTTCAGGGAGAAATCTTCTACCTGCAACACTTCCTTGTAGTTAAAATACACAGCACACTGCTGCAGCTAGTTATAGAGACAGGCAAGTGTGAAAATTAATTTAAGAGGCAGTTACACAGATTTTGGGTGAAGGTCTGAATAATGAAAATAGCACTGCTAGGGACATATTTTTGGCTGATTCCAGTGCTGAAATACACTGTAATGTTGGCTGATCTCAATTTAATCCAATCCTGCAAGCAGGTGTCCTTGATGGTGCTTCAAGACTTCTTGCAAATAACTCCTTATGTTGCCACTTTTAAAATATGTGGGCAGTATTGTTGGACAGAGCTCATAAAATACAAAATAAATTAAAAGAAAAAAAAAGAGACATGGCATTTCGCATTGAGGAGTGAAGAATATGAAATAACTGGGTTATGCTCTAACAATGAGCATGGTGGGAAATGTAGCTCTGCAAATGTATCAGGGGAACTGAAGTAAGAGTTAAATTAAAACTTTCTGGGTTGATAAATATGCTCTGGGTCACACAGCAGTGATCAGAACAAAAGGTTGGATATATAGAGAGAGTTACTGACTCACTGATATTTCCCTGCAGTCCATCGTATATAAAATATTGCTATTTGCCTTCTGTGTCTTCTGTTCCTATTTTTTCAATTTTCTTGTCAATATTTTGGTGCTGCTGCCTTTGACTCAGGAACTGCCTTCATCCTCATAGCAATTTTGGACACAGTTTAATTGGATAGGCACATCAAATGCCCATGATCAGAACCTAAAATCTGAAAAACATAAAGGAAGATTTCTGAAAATCAGACATATTGGGCACCATTACCAAAAGACAGGATGAAGCTTTGTTGCTTTGGCTCTGTAAATCCAGTCACACTGGTTTTTTCACATCCGTGTTTAGTTTTCTAATACTTGTGTTCTCAGTATAAGCTAATCATCAATATTTCCTCACCTTTAATAAAATGGGACAGCTTCAGGGGAATATTCTACATTAGATATTATGTATTGTGGTATGATGAATAACTGACTCAAGATGGCTTTAGTTTTTCCCTATTGACAACCTCCATGTTCAGGTTAACTTTCAGAGCTCTATGATATCAATATACTTTGAATTAGTAACATTCCTGTATATCTGATTTTTAGTCAATCAAAAATACACAGATAAATCCTACTATTCTACCATTTTCAGTAACAGATTTACAACTTTTGTTCCTTTCTTTATCACTTTCTATTATTTTTTATGGTAGCAAATACCTGGTTTGGAAAACAAGCAGAATTTAATGCAATCCTAATCCTTGATTTCTCCCAGAAAGGATATGTGGAGTTTTGCTGCAGGAGATGCCACAACTGACCACCAAGTTAAAATCTTTCTGCTTTGTGGGTCTAGTGCAAAATTGAATCCAATCTGTTTGATTAGCAAAATCCCAGCAGTTGAAAGGCACAGTCACCTGCTCCTGGAGTATTAAAATAGAAAGAATTTTAGTGTCTGGAGGAGCTGAGCTTTCCAGGAGCCACCAGGGATATCTGCCCTTGTGACAATGAGGAGTAGATAATCTTATACCGTGACAATTTCTTCTGTTCCAATTGGTGGAAAAGCAGGAGTGGAAGAGGTGGAAGCCTTCACAGGCTTTTTTGCCCAGCCTAGTGCTTTACCCTGAAGAATATTTCTTCTGCATCGACAGCTGCACAGCAAAAGCAGCTCCGTCTGTTAAAATATGCAAATGACCAGCACGCATCTTTCCTCCCTCTCCTACTGGGCAGGGAATTCTGAATCTAAATTTGTGGTGGAAAAAATCGCAGAGAATCAGAGCGAAGTGAATCTCAAACCAGGGGACTGCAGCGCATTTGGTTGGATAATGATTTCAGCAGAGGGGGGAAAAAAAAGAACAGGGACAGTCATACTGGTTCTAGTACGGAAATGTCTCAGTTTAGATTGGCAGAATCAGTGGACAGGACAAAAGGTCACTGAATTTGGGGGAAATTAACAATTAAGTCATAATACTGAGAACTCACAGAAAGAAAATTTAATTTAGAGTTATGGATAAAAGTACACTGAAAGAGAACAAACATAAGCTGGTGAAATGGTCTAAGCTGAACAAGAAAATTCAATTTGCTACAGAAGACAACAGATTTTATTTATTAATTTATTTATTTTTCAAAGAAGATATCAACATTGACTGCACTCTCTATTTGGTGTGTTTATTCCTTTTGCCTTTTGTCTATTTGGTTACTGTTAATGTAAGCAATGATTTAAGCAAGGTAAGGGTACCTGGTCATGGCGGTTCAAGACACCGAGTGCTGGCCTGTCCTTACAGGCACTAAGTGTGGTGTCTGACCTCAGCATTTATTCAAAACAAGATTATGCAAAGTCTTAGCTATAAATTTTAATCTTTTCTGAAAGAAGTGAAGATTAAAGATTAACACATTACAACTACAAGGAACGTTTGGTCTCTCTCTAATTCAGATTGTTGTGGTACTTAGCATTACAAATTCAGATCTTTATTCAAAGAATAATAAATTAACAAGCTGGAACATGTTAATGATACATCTGACCACTCAGTGTAAAGTTGTATCACACTTGACTTCATAAATAAAGAAGTTCATTTTTCACTGCTCCTTATTGTACCATTCAGAATTGACTCCTAAACCCTCCACTAAATGAATTTGGGTCTTGTTATTATCCTCTTTAGTCATATCTCAGAAACAGCTTCCCAGAGTCATATTTTTTGGGTCATTTTGCAAAGTTAACCAAGAAAATGCAAGATGTTTTTCTTGAAATCAGGTTATACTCTCTTTATTTTCTGTTGCTGCCTTGTTCCAGTTTCTTCCAGTCCCTCTAAACATTCCCTTACCATGATTTTTAGAATATTTTTATCTTTAGACCCTAGGTCTCAGCAAGTGAAGGGGGAAATGCCAGAGGATTCTGTCTTTGTTTCCATGGTCATTTAGACACCTTGGTTAGAAGAAATAGAGAGAAAGAGAATATTTTTACGGAAATATTTGGTGCTTTCCGAAAACAGTGATCCCAGGCACATGTTGCACCCTGGATATGTCACTCCCTGAGGAAGCTTTTCTCAGTTCCTTAGAATATTGGACCCACTTCTAGCTCATTCTCTGTCTTTGGGGCATTTTTTTGTCATGTCTCAATAGAGTTCTGGATCAGAACAAGGGTTTCTGATCCCTATAGTAATAAATAAGCTAATGCTATTAGTTTGCACTTTATTGGATTTGTATGAAGAAAAAGCAGTGAAGATAACCTAGCAAAAATAATATTTAAGTTCTTGTTTCAAGGTCATGCCTTTTTTTTCCCGTATTGAATTCCCTTTCAACTTCAGTCCAGTCATGAAGAATTGGATTTGTGGCCCTGTTTTACTGATGGAAAAGCAATGGCACATAATCTATACAGCTGTGCATGCAGTATCTGGCAGAGGTTCAGCCAGTTTTCTACTTGCCAGTAAGCCACATTTTTGGCTGGCAGAACCAAAGTTGTCCCAACTTTATTGGCCCTAATCACACCAGTTCTACATTGCAGTGAGTGGTGCCAAAGTCATTTCACTCCCTAGCAATGACTTTGTGATCTAAATTTGTTGTCCTTAGAAATGATTTTGTTCATAATGCTGACAAAAAAACGCCTCGGTTGACATATAGCACTTTCCGTCAGCAGATTTCAAGGATCTTTGCAAAAGAGGTCAGGATTTTTACACCCATTAGCGAATGGGGAAACAGACATAAGCAGGTGGAGTGTGTTCACTGAGGTTTTATTTCTTTGTAAAATATATATTAAAAAAAAAGTAGAAAAGAACAGCACCCAATTCCCCAGCCTACATCTGTACAAACAAGCAAACCAGCTCCATGGCACAGATTTGAGCTGGGTCCCACAGCCTTCCCACCATTTGTTAGCCGGTTCCTCAACACAGCTTTGTCTGGAAGAAACTACCATTCCATAATGCCGTGTCGCTCTAGTGAAAGGTCCATGGTCCATTTTATTTGCTGGTACTGATTCATCCCTTTAATGTAAATCCATACCTCTCCTTATGATGATCCCTATTTTCTCTACATAATCAATGGAATTTTTTGCTTGGCTTGAAATAAGCACAAGAATTTTTCCAACTCTCCAATTCATAGAATCACAGAATAGTTTGTGTTGGAAGGGACCCGAAGCATCATCCATTTCCAACACCCCTGTTTGTCTTTGATAAACATGGTTGTCTTTGCCAATGCTGTCACACTTTTTTTTTTAAACCCAGATTTCAATCCAGCTCAAGGAACTTTAGGATAAGAATACTAAAATGAAATAAAATAAAATATAAACTATTGTTCTTGCCCGGTGTGGAAAGCAAGAATAAAGGATATCAGATCTATAAGGTGAGATCCCATGAGAATTCAGCTCCCTGTTTTGCTGAGGAAGCAAGAAGCATCTGTGAATAAATCTTCCATGTGGGAAGAAGGCAGTAGGCAGTTTTAGAAATGAAGATGGAATACCTGAAAACAAGAGCTGAATTAACTCCTGACAAAGGCAAGTGTCGTCTCACTGACAGTGGCCAAACCAAAACTGGGTAAAAATCGACAGGAAAGATAAGTTGCCACCCAAACCTTTCCTGCTACCTTTCCCAATAGCCATAAATTTTAATGATTCTGTTCAGAAATTTTCCAACTGAAGCTTTTTATTTTTTTTCCCCTCAGCAGAATATTAGAATATGCCAATTTCACAGAAAGAAATTTTTTAGTGTGTGAGAAAGTATCATTTTCAAGGATTTTTCTATCTCAAGAGCATTCCAAACTGTGAGTTAATTTGCCACTTAAGAACGTATAAAAAAAACCTGGTTTGGAAACAAAATGCTTTAAAAGGATGAAAACAAACATTTTTCTGACCTGATCCAAAATAGTATCTATTTTGTTTTATTTTGTCTAGTAAAAATCTTTGCTGTTTCACTCTCTCATCTTGTACCAGAATTGGGAAAAAGTGTGAAAATTTAAAATTATGATGGTTTAGAGGCACTTTTCTGCCAGTTCTGATTTTGAGTTATTCACCTCTGTCTCACTACCATCAGAGAGAGCATAACAAAACCTCATGCAGTCTTAAATGTTCAATATATTTTATATGGATTCAGTAAATTTTATAAGGAATTAGGAAAGTGCAGCCCAATTCCACCTGCTGGGGCCAATTCCTCCTGGGTTTTCCATGGAGGTGTCTTTTAATAGACTGGGGGCAAAGTCCTCTGAAACTGAAGCTCTGCTCATGCCATCATCAAAATAATCCCCGAATAAGGGAGACAAATAACTCTGAATTGCTCCTTCGAGATGCTGGGGTATCTAGAGAGACCGGCCAACTTCTTTGAATATCTAATTCTTTTTTTTTTTCCCTGCAGAACTGTATTGGATGTAAAATTCTTTTTCTAAATCTGAAGGATGCCTGCAATTTGTGATTCTTCCAAGCCTTGATTTTGTAGATAAAAAAGCTGATAGTTTCCTCAATCTTACCTATAGTTGATATTTTCTGTTCTAAGAAAAGTGTTGTCATCAGAGCCGACCTTAAATAATTGCCCAGTCTCAAGGGTACCAATACAAATACAATTACAGAAGTCTATAATTATATCGATTATAGAGCCCATAATGCAATCTTAAAATGATAACAGTAAAATATTTCAAGAGCTCAGCGTTAAACCAAGTTTACCGAGTTTGCTTGATTAAATTTATGTATTTAAGTCTACAGAAAAATTTCTTTCAAGGCATCGCTTCCACCCCAAGTGTTCAGGGCCAGGTTGGACAGGGCTTGGAGCAACCTGATCTAGTGGAAAGTGTCTCTGCCCATGGCAGGGAGTCGTAATTGGAGGATTTTTAAGGTCCTTTCCAACCCTAACCATTCAGTGATTCTATAATTCCATGATCACAGAGTTTAGCACCACTTTTCAGGACTCCATGGATGGCAAATTATTTTCTGTACAATACTTCTATTTTGGTTTTGAGATATTCCGGCTGAATAAACTGTAAGCACTGTAAATGGTTTGGCTAGTATAAAAGTTTATATGCTTGGGGTTAAAGACCCACATGCCAGCAGAAATAAATCCTGGTGTTATCCCTTGCTCGTTATGCTACTTCAAATTTTAGCCAACTTTGTTCATAATTACAGGATTAAATAAAAGTCAGTTTTAGAGAATTTTAAAAATATGACAGTCTCAATAATAGAAAAAGAGGTTTCACTATTTTATACATTAATAAATACTAATTTGCATAAATCAGACACAGATTTGTACCTTAGATCTCGGGGCTGTCACCGTATTCTTCATCAGAAGCATTTATTTTAGATAGCTGTGAAATGTATGTCTAATGCTGTAATTTCCACTTTCTAACTCATGTCAAGGTCCAGATTTTTAGGAATACAATACACTGCGTGTGGGTTTTTATTATTATTGTTGATTTAATCTCAGTTCTTTGCTATCAATAGGCTTTTTTGCCATTGAATTCCTTGAGCATCAGATCAGCCCCTCAAGGAACAGGAGTGTGTGACGTCCTTTCCGAGGTTAACCCAAACCTTCCATTTCTATGGCCTATTAACCACAGCAGATATAAACAAAAATACAAATCCTTCTCATAGCTTAAAGAACTGCTTGCATAGGGGTGATTTTCCAGAGTCTCAGTTGCAGCTAAATGCACCATGAGATTAAGAAAAGTCTTTTCCCAAGCAATTGCTGTGCAGGTGCTTTATCCAACTGTGACTTAGCAAACTTTGCTGTAGGTTTGCACAGTTCATGGTTTTAAGTATTTCTCAAATACTGCACAGCAATAACTAGCAGCCAGAGGCAAAATAATCATTGCTAGATTCATTTAATGCTAAAGCCAAAACTAATATATTTTGTGTTGGTTGAAATGTCAGACCTTATCTGCATTATTGTAAGATCAGATGGGAAAAAAAGTGCTTTTAAACATGCTTCAGAACAAACCTCCAGTTTGTAAATACATTAATCAGAATGTAAGGTGTGCCTTCTAGTGGATAGAGAGGGACATCTGAAATGAGCAGGTTGAGTTAATATATCAGCATTCCTCATTTATAAGGGAATGTAAATAAATAAATCAGAATTAAAATTAATAAACTGAATCAATGTTGAAATAATTTGGGTAAGCATTAATATTTTAACTCAATTACAGTCACGGGAATTTTTTAGCAGAAAGAGGTTGATAATGCTTCTACAGCTTCATTTTCTAAAGCTTTCTAAAATTTAAGCCATCTTTTTGCATCTAGAGAGTCTTAAAAAGTTGTTTGTAACTGTTATATGAATCTTAAAGTCTCATCCACGCATGTTAGAGAAGCTACAGAGAAGTGCAAATCTTCCCCCAAGTGGTTCCAAAAATGTGTATGATTGATTTTCCTCCCCATCACACCACAGGAGCAATTTCATTGAATTATAGGATCTTAAAACAATTTGGTTTGGAAGACACCTTAAAAATCACCTAATTCAGCCCCTCTGCCATGGGCAGGGACACCTTCCACTAGAATTTGCCATATTCTAACTGCCAAGAAGAGTCTCCTCTGAATTATGGTAAAAGGACACTGAAGGATGTCAAGTAGCCAACTTCTGCTTGGTCACTTTTGCTGTTGGTAGATTTGGAGCATTAGAAGTGGGTGAAAATATCTAATTTTTTTTCTTTAAATTAAAAAAAAAAAGAGCTGTTCATCTCAGACCTTGTATGCCACATTTCAACAAGGAGTGAATTTTTATGGTCAAATTACAAGCCCCTGAAAATAGGAGTTTATAATGGAAAGGCTGATACAACCGTAACTATGGTATTGCAATTGCATCACTATAAGAAAATTGGTTTAGATAATATACCCTTCTGGAATGACTGCAGTTCTAAATGATCCTGCATCTCCATAAATCTAAGCTAACTCAGTAATTCAAAATTACTAAGATTTAAGTTTAGTACCAATAAGCAATAAACTTATGGCTATTGCTATAATAACCACTGGTCTGTGCTCCTTTATCTCACAGCAGGTGGTCTTTGGGCTGGTTTGGAGGCAGAATGAAAATACTTCCAACTAATTCAAAACTAATTCCTGAAGTTGAGCAGAGGCACATTTCCAAACCTTCACACAAATCCCTTTCACTAACAAAGAGCTTGGTTGTTTGGAGTTTTTTTCCTTTCCCCTTCTCTCTTTAATCAGTGCCTAAGCATATTGTCCCTTTTTACACTGTTTTATACTAATATATTATATGATGACAGCTGACTCACTGTATTTCTGCAAACTGTCAAGGGAAATGCACTGAAGAACATGTAAGTTCCTCTAAATACACTGGGTCTCTTTACATCATCCTGCTCCCCCCACCACGTCTCTTATACACCTAAAATTCCAAATGCTAAAATCTCATGCCTGCGTCTCCTGTCAGACTGATCAGCTTCATGCAGGCATGAGTTTAGTGACTGATTCAGGCCACCAGCAAATGAGAAGAAAATTAGGTTAATAAAGTCTAATTCCACATTTAGCAGAGTTTAAAATCTCATTTCCTTTGGGCTGTGTCTGAAAGACATTGAGGGGCTGGAGCATGTCCAGAGAAGGGAATGGAGCTGGGGAAGGACCTAGAGCACAAGTCTGGTGAGGAGCAGCTGAGGGAGCTGGGGGGGCTCAGCCTGGAGAAAAGGAGGCTCAGGAGGGACCTTCTGGCTCTGCACAACTCCCAGACAGGAGGGGGCAGCCAGGTGGGGGTCAATCTCTTCTCACAGGTAACAAGTACCAGAAAGAGAGGAAAAGACCTCAAGCTGTGACAGGGGAGGTTTAGATTGCATATTAGGAAAAAAAATATTCATGGAAAATGTAGTAAAGCACTGAAGCAGAGTGCCCAGAGAAGCTGTGGAGTCACTATTCCTGGAAGTGTTCAAACAATATATGGATATGTCATTTAAGGACATGGTTTAATGGTGAACATGGTGGTGGTCTGGGTGGGCAGTTGGACTTCATGACTTTAAAGGTCTTTTCCAACCTTAATTCTAATGATTCTATGATAGAAGCAACACCCAGCCTTTCACAACAGAGTGGGGCATAGAATCATAGAATGTTTTGGGTTGGAAGGGACTGTAAAGCTCATCTCGTTCCAACACCCTGCCATGAGCTGGAACACCTTCCTCTAAACCAGTTTGCTCAGAGCCACATCCAGCCTGGCTTTGAACACTTCCAGGGGTAAGCATGGTCTTGCTGGGATGCAGCAACAAACTTTTGATAAACTGGCTCAGCTATTTAATCCCTCAAAATGCAAAATTGGAAACTAGCTCTTCCATTCATCAAACTCATGTATGTTTGTTTTAAGTGCTTGTTGCTCTGCAGCCACAAGACAGTCACCCAGGAAGCAAAATGTGAATTAGAGGTCTTGCCAAAAAATAAAAATCGGGTTTCATTTGCTGCCAACGTTGCGTGGGACTCTGTGAAACACACCTAACAAAATCCTGCCAGTTGTGTCCCATCAGGCTGAGGACAGTGATCCTGCCCCTCTACTCAGCCCTGCTGAGGCACATCTGGAGTGCTGTGTCCAGTTCTGGGCTCCTCCAGACAAGAGAGACACGGAGCTCCTGGAGTGGGTCCGGTGCTGGGTGACAAAGATGATGGAGGGTCTGGAGCATCTCCCTGATGAGGAAGGGCTGAGGGAGCTGGGGCTGTTCAGCCTTGAGAGGAGCCCCAGCTGAGAGGGACCCTCCTCCCTGGGTGTCCCTGTCTGCAGGGAGGGCTCAGGGCAGGGCCCAGGCTCTGCTCAGGAGGCCCAGCATTGGCACCAGAGGAACAAGCAGGAACTGACACCCACCAAGTTCCACCTGGACATGAGGAGGAACTTCTTTCCTGTGCAGTGACTGAGCCCTGAACAGATTGCCCAGAGACGGTGTGGAGTCTCTCTCACTGGAGATATTCCAGAACTGTCTGGACACAATCCCGTGCCCTGTGCTCTGGGTGATTCTGCTTGAGCAGGGGTTAGCCCAGATGATCCACTGTGATCCCTTCCAACCTGAACCATTCTGTGTTGGGATAAGCCAGCAACTGACTTCTGACAGAATTCTGCCTCTCAGACTGTCTAGCTAGAAACCTTACAGGGTCATTAATATTTCATAGAAGCATAGACGTATAGAATGTGCTGGATCAGAATGGACCCACAGGGATCACTGATTCCCACTCCTGGCCTTGCACAGGACACTCCAAATCCCACCCTGTGCCTGAGAGTGTTGTAGAAATGCTTCTTGAGCTCTCTCAGCCTTGGGGCCGTGACCGCTTCCCTGGGGAGCCTATTCCAGTGCCCAACCGTCCCCTGGGTGAAGAACTTTTTCCTAATATTGAATGTAAACCTCCTCTCACACAACTTTCAAGCTACTTTCCACTCATCCTGGTCACCCATTATTTTGTTCTGTGGTTTCTGGAGGCAAGGAGCTGCTGCAGTTTGACTCCAGTTGACAATCTATCACCCATCACACACATGTTGACATGAGGGAGGGTAGGAGTGTAAAAAGCTGGGGATGGGATGTTCTGGCAACAGCACTGTGCTGTGTAAATGAAAGGGATCATGGAGTTGCTATTTTTTTTTCAGATGACCTTTCTAAAAAAACCTTGCATGACAATTTATGCCAATCTAATGGATAGCTGGTAATGCTCCAGGTACCAATTTTCTGAAAAGAATTTTCAAAGATATAGAATTTTCTTGTTTGTAACAGAATAAGGCTTAATCCCATATTCAGAAGTCAAAATACAAGGCAATTTTCAGACATCTTCAAAGCCTCTGAAAGCTTGGTTCTGAACCTCAGCCCTACATGTGAGTAAACCTTGTGAGTCGACCTCCATGGAAAGAGTTGATGAGATAAGTGTTATCATGGAATCACACAATCACAGAATCACAGAATGGCTTGGGTTGGAAGGGACCTTAAGGATCACCTTGTTCCATACCCCTGCCATGGACAGGAAACTTTCCACTATCCCAGATTGCTTCAAGCCACATCCAACCTGGCCTCGAACACTTCCAGGGATGGGGCAGCTTCTGTTGGCAGTCTGTGCCAGGCCCTCACCACTCTCATAGGGAAGAATCTCATTTTAATATATAATCCAAACCTGCCCTCTTTCATCTTAAAGCTATTTCCTCTTGCCCTGTCTCTCCATGCCCTTGCAAAAAGTCCCTCTCCAGTTCTCATGGAGCCCTTTTAGGCACTGGAAGTGTCTTTAAGTTCTCTCTGGAGTCTTCTCTTCTCCAGGCTGAACAACCTCAACTCCCTCAGCCTGTCCCCATAAGCAGAGACAGCCCTTTAATTATGTGGGTGCCCTCCTCTGGACTCATTTCAAGAAGTGAGCATCCTTCTCGTGAGCAGGCCCCAGAGCTGGATGCAGTATTCCAGGTGGGGTTTCACAAGACCAGAGCAGAAAGGAAGAACTGTTGGGCAGTAAAAAAACATATAAAACAGTGCTCATTCTCTGCATCTGTGAAGCCTTCCCTTGTTGATGAACCACAGTAAGACTTTACTCTTCCCTCAGAGTCTTTTTCCCCCCACCCCTCTAGCAAGATGAAAATCTGGGGAGGAGGAGTTTAAATAGAGAAAACACTACATAATTTAGAAGACAAGTACAAAAACACAGGTTGGAGATTTGTGTAGAAACGGAAATTAGAGTCTTCATAAGAGCCAAGGTGAATGGCAGAGAAAGCCCTAGGCTGGTGAATCATCTTCCTGTTCTCAATAATGAAGACATTTGCAAAGCCCAACTGTCAGTGCCCGGTTGGTGAGCAAAAGAGTCTGAATTCATCAAATAAAAGGACAAATTCTCTACCAATGGAAAACCACCGTGCTGTTGACTTCAAGTCAAACTGTGCCAACTTGTGAATTTATCCCAAACTGGTAGCTCAGTTCTCTTTGGTAATGATCTTGAATAGATTCAGATTGGTGTGAAATAGATGAAAAATGGTCTGTAGCCTGTTATCAGTGCATTTCCCTACTCCCAGCCTTTAATCCCATGAGAGTAGCAGAAGCGAAAAGGTTTCAAACTTCTTATGAAAATATTTTTCCACCATGCCTGTTCCCTAGCCCTGTCTGTTCTCCTTTCTCTCTGCATAAGCAGTTTTAGACTTTATTTAAGTGTCGCATTTCCAAGTGTTCACGACTCTGTACAAAGCTCGTCACACATCACTCATGCCTTATTTCACGGGTTGAGCTAGTAATTAGCATATTTCACAATTAGCCAGTGTATTTGCTTTGCTAATTTCATTCCATGATGAAGGTGCTAACTTGGCGTGAAGCTGTAATGTACTGGTTGATTTATTAAGCTTCCTCTGATGGATGAAAATCACATGCTGTGCCTTTACTGTCGGGAAAAGTTAACAACATCCATTTGTAAGAGATGGTATTTGAAAAGTGATGTTGGTGTGATTGAATGTGTGAATCTGTAATGAAGCCAAGTCAGATAGCTCCTTCCCCATAAAATAGTATTCAACTTCTGTGGTGCTCCTTTTTGAAACTGGGCTTTTCTGCCCAGATTCCTCCCCTGAACTATGCAAGTACCAAATACTCAGCAGGTATTTAGCACTCAGGTTTGTTTCCAGCCCCTGTTTTCCAACAGCTGTAGTGGAGTCAAGAGCCTAAACCCTCTAAGAGTCAAAATCTTACATGGAATGCTGATAGGACAAAGCAGTTACTGTTCTTTTCTTAACGAAGCTGCACATAAAATGAGTAATTGACCAATCAGTCAATTTATCTGTCAGACCACAGGCTTTCAAGGCATCTTTTTGAGGGACAGCTCTCTGGTCCATGGCCTTTGGTTGTGCAACCTGGTGCAGTTATGTCTGTGTACCCTTCATCTTTCCAAAGAAAAAATTTATTTTGTAGTTTTAACAATAATATTAAACGGATTTTTGTGAGTCAATTCTTTGTTCCCAGAGCCCATGGGCAGAAAACATGAGAGAGGGCTGGCATAGGGAAACTTCTGTATTTTCATGACCAGTGTGTGATGTGATGTAGGAATACACGTGATGCTGGGCAGTGATGATGGGAGGAGCAGTTGAAGGGGTTTTTTTTTTCTCTGCTAATTCTGCATTTTGCTTTTTTAGGATTGAAAGGATCTTTTCTACTCAAACCTACACAGCTAGCCAATCTGTCTGTAATAAAATTTTTTGTCCATCCTTTAAATATTCCTGATTTTATCACATTCCAGAAAGGACCCCCACTCACCTGAAGTGATGTTTCTTGTAGAAGGATCCCACCTCACTTCACATTATTCTGTGGCTTGTGATTGGGCTATATTAAGTTGATTCTCCTTTTTATTTTCCAATATTTTCCTTGATTTTAACACTCCTAAAGATTATGTGTTGTCTGGAGAAATGCTTTTGAGAGAGCACTTTGAAACTTCAAATGTCTGTACATCCAGACAGAACTGATTAAGTTCAACCTCTCTCTAAAGCCATCACATTTTATCCTATATCTGCATTTTCTCCATGCATCAGATATGAACTATTGACAAATCAGCATTAACCTGTCTTGTCAGCAGAGTTTAGGGTTTCAAAGGCAAAAGAAATCAGATTGTTCTGTACCAGAATTTGCACGTTTCACTACAATGGGAAAGCAGAATGAAAATGAAAGAAAGTATTGCTAAGGCAAAGATCACAAGAATTAAGCTACCCTAGAATGAGGATAAATTTAATCTAAGTATTAAGTAAAATTCTGCAGATGAAGTCAGCGTGGACTGATGATCTTCATGTTTTGCTCTGATTTTTCTGCCTCACCATTCTCTTTGTGCTGAGTTTGTCTTTGCTTTATAAAGCTACCCACATCTGATGCTGTAACGGTACTAATAAATCCCAAAACTTGGATTCAGGAAAAATTCAAGCAAAATCTAAGATCTGTGTATGCTTCTAAGGATGTGCGTACCTCCCCAGTCAAGCATGTGCTCAACTGCTGTCACCTTCAGTAGCCTAAAGACAAACACAGATTTGGAACAGGTTGTTTTCCTGAATAACATGTTTGCTTCTTGTACCTACTCCCGAATTATATTAGCAGGTTTGGGATCGAGGGTACTGCTCTCCTGCACAACTGAAAGCAGTTCAGCTGGGACACGTCCAGTCTTTCCCAGTGGAAAGCCAGGGAATTAAATTGCATCAGAAATGTTACTGTCCTTACGGATTCTGGAATGCCCTTCCAACAAAATGCTTTCCTGTGTCCCTTGCTCCCCCTTTCTCCCCTCTCATCGCCCCATCCTTACACCTTCAACCTCCTTTTATTCCCTGGCTCAAGCTGATTCTGTAACTCAGCAGAAGGCAGGAGCTGCTGTTTCACACAAATGTCGCCCCGGTTCACACTTCCAGCTGGGCTTAGAGACCACAGTCATTAATTACTGTTACTCATGTTGTTGTTTATGCTCCAAGACCTGCTTTTTCACCTCAAAAAGAGTTACAAGAAGCTTAAGGGATGCCACTTGGCTAGCTTATATCACCGAGGAGTGTGTGTGTCTCAGTATATTAAAGGTACCTTGTCTGCTTTTTTGCCTGATTTTTTGATTTCTGCTTAGATTTAGCTGGCCGAAAACCTAATCTACAGACCAGATATGGAGTATTACAGAGAAAGAAGGAAAGAATTTTTTCTAGGTTAGAGAGTTTAAAATGAAACTTGTTAAAAATGTATAAGCAGTAGTTATTTAATTAACTTAATCTGTGAAAGTGTTAACTATGGCTGTTGTAATTATATAACAGTCATATGGACATAAATATTTTATTTAAATATTTTTAGATTTAAGACAAGTCTAAATATTTTTTGGTAATTAGCAGGCGAGCAAGATATATTTCTCCTGCATTTTATATGAAAAATAAGGACTATTTATGTTCTTAACCTATGTCATTTATTGCAACTGATTTCATTATCACAATTTCAAATCTCATCTCCATAAAGGAACTGACCTACCACTGAGGCAGCCAACAGGCAAGAATCAAAGTTCATGGATTTTCAGGCCTGAGGGGGATCACTACCCTTGTTAATTCCTCGTAGTCCAGTCGCTGGACATGGATTACAGAAAAGAAGGATTTTTTGCAGTAGAAGTTCCCTGGACTGGCGAGGCCAATGATTTCCATGAGATTTTGACATCTCTTGCTGAAGAAGTGAAGCCCAAGCCATTGAAATGAGGCTGACTCCAAACGGCTCTGTGTGATCAGGTAAGAAATGTGCTGGAGTTCCTCCTGAGACTGAAAATGACTGGAAGAAAACTGGAATTACCTCATAGGAATTACTTTTTTTAGAAGGACTTCACAACTACTCTCAGCTTTCCAGCACCAAGCAGTCCTTTTGTGCTTCTCCTACACAACATAGAGTACTTGAAGATGCATCAGAGAACAGGGGGTGGCATTCTGAGACCTCACAAGCTTATTAATGATCCTAATTTTAAGTTTCTTAATGATATAAATATTTGAAGCTGACCCTTGACGTTTCCAGTCAGCAGGAAGCAAGGCTGGTAATAAAAGGCGATCATAATAATGAGGGCAAAGCAGGATACAATGCGTAGGGAAGTGGATAAAGGCAGGGAGATAGATCTGTTATGTGCATAGGGGTGCCTGCTTGATTAAAAAGAGAAATTTTAATGCATGCGCCTTCAAGTTTGCCAAAGCAGTGTGCATAAACTCAGATGGTGAAGGCCTGGCCTCTGGTTCCTGCACTTCTTATCCATCATTAATCTACTACCCAAGTGTTTAGTTCCATCATTCCAGTATTAATCTCTAGGTGCCTTAGGCCTGCATCACTTTAGATGAAGGAATGGGGTGGGAAATCCTACACAATAGAAGTGAGACACCATGGTAGGACAGATACAGTGATATAGCAATAAGACAAGGAGAGATGGCTTTAAACTGAAGAAGGAGAGATTTAGATTAAGTATTAGGAAGAAATTCTTCCCTGTGAGGATGGTGAGGGCCTGTCACAGGTTGCCAAGACAAGCTGTGTCTGCCTCATCTCTGGAAGGGCTCAAGGGCAGGTTGGATGTGGCTTGGAGCAACCTGGTCTGATGGAAGGTGTCCCTGCCCATGGCAGGAGGGTTGGAACTGGATGAACAACTTTATTTAAGGTCCCTTCCAACCCAAACCATTCTACAGGTGTTTCTAGAGTGAGTCTCCTGTAAGACAGGTGAATCCATATGTCTGTTGGGGTAGAAGTAAAGAAGTTCGGTCATTCAGTCTGCCAGATGGGGAAAGGTGCAGCCCAAAGCTGAGTGCTGTGTCTGAAGATATGTCTTGCCACCAGTAATAACATATCCTTTTCGGAAGCCCAATATGAAGGTTGGACTTTATGATCTTGGAAGTCTTTTTTGACCTGAATTATTTTGATTTTAGGTTTTATGATCCTGTGACTGACTAAAGTCTTGGGGGATGGGAGGAGGAGGGGTAGGACAGTGGTGAAAGGGCAGAAAAGAGCAGAACAATTCCTCTGGTTTGAAAGGCTCCTTTCCTCTCTGCAGTATCTACGTCCTGTCTGAAGTATTTACTGGCAGTTTCTGGGAGAAAAGCATGAAAATGTCACTATCCTGGTTGTGAGGAGGCAAAGGAGTGGCATGGGGAACAGCAAGGTATGGAACCTGCAGTGAAGCACGGTGTGCTTTTCTGTGCATCCTGCAAGCTTGTCTTTCATGAAGGAAGCATCTTTCAGCAGCTGCCATGGAGAGAAACACCAGAAGAAGGTGCTGAAACCTCTGCTGTCTGTGACTTCAGTTTATCGACTGCAAATTGCATGAGGTCCAACAAGGAGAAATGCCAGGTTCTGCATTTGGGTCACAACAACCCCTGCAGTGCTACAGGCTGGGCCAGAGTGCCTGGAAAAAGATCTGGGGGTGCTGGTCAGCAGTGGCTGAACACAAGCCAAATGTTCCCAGGTGCCCAAGAAGACCAATGGCACCTGGCCTGTATCAGCAATAGTGTGGCAGCAGGACCAGGGCACTGACTGTGCCCCTGTGCTGGGCACTGCTGAGGCCACACCTCAAATCCTGTGTCCAGTTCTGGGCCCCTCATGATACAAAAGACATTGAGGGGCTGGAGCGTGTCCAGGGAAGGGAACGGAGCTGGGGAGCACAAGTCTGGTGAGGAGCAGCTGAGGGAGCTGGGGGAGCTGAGCCTGGAGAAAAAGAGGCTCAGGAGGGACCTTCTGGCTCTGCACAGTTCCCTGACAGGAGGGTGTAGCTAGGTGGGGGTTGGGCTCTTGTCTCTTCTCCCAAGGAACAAGCGGTAAGGCAAGAGCAAATGACCTCAACTTTCATCAGGGATATTTAGATTGGATATTGGGAACAATTTCTTCACTGAAACGGTGGTGAAGCACTGGAACACACTGGAAGTGTTGGAGTCGCCACCCCTCGTAGTGTTTAATAGACATGTAGATGTGGCAGTCGATGATCTTAGAGGTCTTTTCAAACTTTGAGGATTTTACGATTCCGAACAAACCAGAATTGTTCCGTTCCCCGTAAACTCCCCCGACGCCACTAGATGGTGCTTTTAGCCGCCGCTAAAACCCGCAGTGCTCGCAGACACGGGTTTTATCATCGCACGGCAACTCCACAGCTTTGGGGAACAGGGATTTTTACAGATCAGAAAACTTATCCTGCATGAGGAGAGGCAGCTAGAAACGAAGATATATCCATATCAAAAAAAAAAAAAAAAAAAAAAGGGAAAAGAGGAGAGAAGTGTGCACTGGATTCTTTCGGCAATATTGGTGCGCGTGTGATCCCGGAGCAAAAGGAGCTCCCCGGGTACCCTGACAGATGCTGACAGTGAGGGACAATCTGGTCTGTCACAGCAGCGCCTTTTGACAGTGGCCCTGGCCAGGCTCCATCGGGGCTGCTCAGGCTGGAAGGCTCGGATCAGCCCTGGAAAGGCTGCACGTATGCAGATTGCCCTGGAAGCGCCGGTCCTCGTGTTTTTCCAGACTCCCAGACCATCTGGCTCCCGACTCGGACAGCAGCCAGCAGGGATGCAGGGGCTTGGGCAGCCTGGTGAGAGGGCTGGGCCCTGAGTCCTGCAGCTCCGGGGACCCAGCGTGCCACGGAACCACCGGCCCCACATATCCCAAGCAGCACAGCCGTCCCTGGGGGTGCATGTGCATTAGGAAAAGTCTCCACTGCTCCTGTTGTTTATTTGATAGGAGGCAAGGAATACGTAAAAGCATCACTGATTTCTCCTCAACTCTCACTCTTTCTCTTAGGTTGTGTCCTGGCCTGACTGATGCTGCTTCTCTGCAGTCTCACTGGGCTGGACAGAAGATAAAATTGCAAAGTTTAAATCAGGAGGCTGGTGTTTCCTACAGTGCAGGCCCATCAGTTTTTATTTCCGAGGGCAGCTCCACATCTGAAAAAAATATGGCATCTTTTTTGAGAGCCATCACTCTGCAGAGATGAAGTCCAGACTGGTCCCACACTGGGGAAAGTTTAATGAACCTGGTTATTTCGCTGCTGCCTCTTGTAGAACAGGGGAAGCTGATACTGCAGCCAGGATGGCTGGAAGTGTCAACTTAATCTAATTAGTGTCTCCTGAAGAGAATGAGGAGCTCCTGGTGTGACAGGATGAGGCTGCATTGACTACACTGATGTAAGAATAGCTGCTAAAGGCTTCACCCTTCTCAGCTGACACTGTGTAGTATCAGATGACCTCTGTGAAACCCAGCTGGTTTCTGTTAAATAATACACAGTGCTGCCCAGAGAAGCTGTGTCTGCCCTGTCCCTGGAAGTGTTCAAGGCCAGGTTGGGTGGGGCTTGGAGCAACCTGGGATAGTGGAAGTTGTCCCTGCCCACGGCAGGGGGTTTGGAAATAGATGATCCTTAATGGGACTTCCAATCCAAACCATTCTCAGTTTCTATGATTTTGAGATTCTATGATTCCATGACTGTATCCTTTGGGTAATTAAGTTACTATATTTTGAAGATAACTTTCATTTCCTGTCTCAGGAGTAAATACAAAAATCTTCTTGATGTTCGGAACAGTACCCCAGTGTCTTTTTTATTTCAAACAGAGGAAACAACTCCTTTTATTGAAGCAGTTCAGTTGTTGCAGAGATACTTTGCTCTATTTCACATCACTTTTCTCCTTTCATTACATCTTCCCAGACAAATTATGGAGGAAAATAACATTTATATAAGAAGGTCACAAACAATCAGAAAGTACTGCTGTTTTACAGAGGTCCTGAGCACAATCCCAACAAATTAAGACATTTACTGTTGACTTAGTCGTTTCATAGATACATAAAGGGATGGTTACACTTTCTAACATCTTTTGTGCAATACAGAAATAATATCTTAATATCAATATACCACTGTATTATCCTAAACCTCCCTGAATTTGCATGAGAATAGATATTCCATAAAGACAATCAGTCTTGATTTAAAGGCACCAAGATGAACTCTTAGGGATGTTCATCCTTCTGTGTTAAATACATGTGCACTGCTCTGCTGTGATTTTTCTGGCTTTGTCTTGCACCCTTTATTCATTGTTATTCCTTCCTCAGCTGAAGAGAAAATAAATTCCATAAAGGAACATGGAACATTCATTTATTATTTATTTATTTTATAGCTGGGTTATAGGCCTCACAACATATTCAAGCCAACTTGCTGGGGCAGCAACAAAGGAAGCCTGAAGGAGATAGATATTTTCTCATGTTAGACTTTTCCACAACAGAAGAAACATTTACATGGTAAAGACAAAGCCACCATTTACATTCCAAATTCAAATAACAGTAATAATATTTTCTGGCTCCAGATTTATGTTTCCATCTGGCTGAAGTGACTTGGCAACCAAAAGCATAAGCTTTGTTTCAATTCTTGGTATCAACAAGTACCCTTAAGGCATATTAGGGAGGTATGACAAAAATCTAGTGAATGCCAAAAGCAGTGAAGCTTAGTTATTGGCTTGCCAGCATGAGAGAAATATAATCTGCATTTTGTAAGTATGAATATAGAACAAGCCCTGGCATTGCAAGCCGCTGTCAGTCAGGAGGAACTTCCTACTTCTTTTCAGAATATATTTTATTTTATGCCAATTTATTTTTGCGGTGTGATTTACTGAACAGAGGATTAAACACAATAGTGTGGCATAAAACAATGTATGTGTAGGTTTTGAATACAGATTTTCATATTCCACACCATTTCACTTCACCTAGCATTCCTTGAGTAATGGATAACTAAGAATGAGCTAATCTCAGAGCTTTCTTGGGCATTGATTTTGTTGCCCTAAAAGTGACTTAAGAGAATTTAAAAGCCTCATGTAATTACAAGACCTTCATCCAGGGTGTCTGTGTATCAGAGATCTTGGCCTTGGGGACAGAAATGAGTCTTCACTGATGCCTTTGGCAGACTTTGAATCAAAATGTGATTCAAATAAGAAATGGAAACCATTACTGTGAAGTGGGCAATAATGAGTAGGGCATTGTGCTCTGGGATGACCCTGCTTGAGCAGGGAGGTTAGATCAGATGACCCCACCAGTGGTCTCTTCCAACCTTACCCATTCAGTGATTTTTGTGATTCCACACTGGATCTTCTCCCTTTGTTTGAGTGTGTCTGTTGTTTAAGCTGTTCAGTTCAATTCTGCTTCCACAACTTTCTACACCAAATTTTCAGTATTAAATAGCTGTGTCCTGGTTTCCAGTGGCTGTGGAAGCAGGCAAGAAGATGAACCAAGGCTGGAAGGCATCAGTGGGTAGATGGAATTTGAAATATGGGTGATGCAACAAATCTTCTGAGACCTTTTTAAGAGAAACCCATCAGCTGTCTGATCTGCCATTCTGTGGCTCCTGAGCAGTGCTGGATGAAGATAGCACATAATCAGCCATGGATTTGTGCTGGGTGACCACTGCTGGCTAATCTGGCTCTTGTGAGAGCAAATGAACCAGTGGAAGCTGCTGAAACTACCACTGCCAAATTGTCCAGGAATCTGGCTAGATATCCATGTTCTGATCCCATGATGTGAAGCTGGATGCATGAATGTTTTGGTATGTGACATGCTGGGCCTTGGAGCTTGGCCTCCTCCGTGTAAAAGAGTCAGACATGAAATAGTTCCAGATATTGATTTTTGTTTGGGATTTTTTTTTTTTGTTTTTAACTTTCTGTGAGTTAGAGGACTGATCTTCTGTAGAAGGCCTCCCTTGTCTTCTGTTATTCAATGTAAGTTTTCCATGTCTTTCAGCTGAAGGCACAATGGGAAAAGCCTAACACAACCATCTTTCCCCTTTGCCCAAATTTTTAGTGTTGTCAAGATTCGCCTCAGAGGACAGTGATGGGGCCAACCTCACCTATTGCACCAGGTCAGACCAGGAGCCTGGAGCAATGTTTCCTGTCATTTCCAGGCTGTGGCTCTGAATGCAACGAAACTTTTTGGCGTAATTATTTTCCTATTATGCGATTTATCACATCCCAGTGAATAACAGCCAGACTGTAGTAGATTTTCAAGTCCATCAGGTCCAAGCAGGTTTTCACCTTCCTGAACTGTTTGGAGGTAGAAACTATACAGAAAAAAAAACAGAATTTGAACTCTGAGACAAATGTCTCTTTCTCTTTCTGCTGCCTTACAGTAGAGCAAGTGTCTAGAGACATTTCTGTTCCCTCTCAGCACTGCCGTGGTCTTTGCCATGCCTTCTCCTGCCCTGAGCCCAGTTTCCCAGGGCTGTTCCAGCCTTTGCCTGCAACCCTTCTCCCCATTCCGTTGTCCTAAGGGAGGGCCAGGCAGATCCTTTCCCAGTCTTCCCTGGAATAATGGAAGCCCAAGAGTCCCAGGGAGTCAGTCCTGGCCGATTACCTTCTGGGTTATGCCACAAGAAGTGTGGCCAGAGGCTCAAGGGAGAGGATGCTCCTCCTCTACTCCACTCTTGTGAGACCCACACCTGCAGTACTGCACCCAGACCTGGGTTCCCTGGTATAGGAAAGACCTGCTGGAGTGAGTCCAGAGGTCCTTTTTCAATAAGAAAGACAGAAAGACTCTTTTCACCAGGGCCTGTAGTGACAGAACAAGGAGCAGTGGACAAGGAGTGATGGTTTTAAACTGAGAGAGGAAAGCATTAGATTAAATATGAAAAAGATGTTTTTAAAAATGAGGGTCTTGAGGCCCTGGCACACGTTGCCCAGAGAAGCTGTGGCTGCCCCATCCCTGGAAGTGTTCAAGGCCAGGCTGGATGGGGCTTGGAGCAACCTGGGATAGTGGAAGGTGTCCCTGCTCATGGCACAGGGGTTGGAACAAGATGAACTTTAAGATCCCTTCCAGTCTAAATCATACTTTGATTCTACATTCTTATAAAGGAATGTTAGAGGTAGAAGGTGCTTTTTGGAGAGAAGGAGACTGCCAGTCTCCTGAGTGTTCTATGGTCCCACTGCAATGTCACAGTGTGATCGGCTGTCAAGGGGAAGTTAAGGAAAGGAAAGGAAGGGAGAAAGGCAGTTTTCTTCATGAAATAACTTCCTGAAATCATTCACTGCTCTTCAAATCTTCATCGTAACTTCTTGCTCTCGCCCCTAAGCCCCCCCTTCACATCCCTGAAACTTCTTGCAAACCCACATCCTCATTCAGAACCCCACTGATCCTTCTTGTCACCCATCATCACATCGATCTCCATAAAAACCTTCACACTTCTGTCACAGCCACAAAATGCGATTTTTTGCCTAAGACATGTCAAATCAGCTGCGTACAAGGCAGAGGAAAAAGATTTAAGATGCCACAACAGCCTTAGAGAAATCACTAACAGTTGCAAACATGGGATTTCAAGTGAGTACAAGTACTCCTGAACATCTGTGTTTGTATGTGTGCAGGCACAGTGGGGTGCATCGTACAGCCTACGTGGTAGAGACTGATACTGCTCCAAGAATTGTCTTACCTTTCAAATTAAGTATGGAGCAGTAAAAGAATTAACTTACAATGGTTTCTACACCTGTTTGACTTTCCTCTTTGTGACAAAACCCAGATCAATGCATGTGGGTTCATTCAAAAAGGGACTGGTCTCAGTTTAGAAGAAAATGTGGTTAGTAAAATCAGAGTTTTCTCATTCGCTTTGCTTTCAGTCTTCCAGATATATTTTCTGCAGCTGGACAGAGAAATACAGAAAACAAAATCAGATGTGCTCTAGGAAATATTTATTTCACAGTGATACTGCAGCCAGTCTACAGTTATTCTTTTCTGAACACTGACTGAACTAAAACAGAGAGAAAATTTAAATTGATGTACATAAACTTTATTAACCATCTGGTTAGGATGAGATTAATTGCAACCAGGAACTCCCTCTCCCTGACTGTAAAAAGAGTCTAGATGAAGAACTTAAAAGAGCAGTAGAGTCCATGTCTAAAGTAGAGGAAATGGGTCCTGCCTTAGAGTGGCTCTCCAGATTTTCAGTTCTCAGCCTCTATACCAGGAATATATGCTTAAAAACATGCGCAAAAATATGAGTTGAAATTTAGCCATAGCCTAGATATGCTAAAATGAGAGAAAAGTGGGAGAGAGGAAGAAATATCACCAAAGTTGTAGAATATGAGGATTTTCATTGACTATTTAATCTTAAATTTAATCATGATTGAAGTGCTAATATTCAGTTTTTATTATGATAAAACTTATTGCTTACTTCTTTTTTACAGACTCAGGTGTTCTAGAAGAATTTAACATGAAGGACCATTCATCCAGACTTCATTGTGCTGAAGAAATATTTGAGTTAATTCTAGTAGTTGTCAAAAACTCCCTCTCTCTTGCTCTCCCTCTTCTTCTGTATAGATAGATAAATTTGTGTATGTATACACAGTAGTTTGTTGCTCTATAGAGCAATATAGGTACAGAGTGTAAAATGGGTACATGGAGGTAAAAGTTAAAATGACATTAAAATAAAGCAGCTCTTCCAGAAAGGAGAAGGTTGTTACAGATTAACCAAACTCTACAGTTAAATGGGAAGCCCTGGTCAGTGATCCATATTTCCCTCTCTTTCCTAACATCCACCCACTCTGCTGACCACCTTGCTGATGTTAAATTATTTATCCCACTGTAATACTGAATCCCTTTCACTTGAGTTGGGCACTGAGCAAGCAACCAAGCACAGGTTTCTCAAGGGACACAGGGACAAAAATGAAATAAGGAGTCAAAAGCAGAAGTTGTTTGTGCTGGGGCTGAAAATGTCACACATTTGAGCTTCCGTTTAGGAAGAAGAGAAACGCAGCCCTTTCCCTACACATTTTTTTCAATGTATTTTAGTCACTGAAATGCCACGGGAAAGTGGGACATTGACAGCTGCATGCAGGAGCTTCTGTTGCTGATATTTATTACATTAATTACACTTTATCACATTAAAATAGCACCCAGGATCCCCTGTGGAGTACAGTCTCTGTGTTACACATAAAGCACGTTCAGAGGATGATGACGAGGTCTGCTTCCTCAAATGACAGGGAAAGAGAATGTCATATTTGGGAGTCAAACATGAACCTAGTCAGGAATTCCAACACTAACATTTCTGTGAAAGTGTTCATTTCTATGAAGTGGACGCTTATGTGTTATTTGTAAAAATGCATGGTGTACCAACTCTGGGGAGTTTTATTGTTGCAAAATATAGACAGCTACAGCTCTGAAATTACGTTAGAGTTAACTAGAGGAGTTGGAAAGCAGTATTTTTGAAATATAACCCTTAATTCTTTGTAAGTTCCATTTTATATTTGAAAATTATTTTCACAGTTAAACAAAGTGTGTGCCAACACCCACTGACTTTGTTAAAAACACAGATGAGACTGTTATCTGTGTACCAATACATTAAAATGGACCAATCCATTAATTAGAAAAGAGAAGAGAATCCTAGAATCATTAAGGCTGGAAAAGACCTCCAAGATCATCAAGTCCAACCTTTGACTGAGTTACCACCACAAACCATATCACATCTGCTCATTTTCTGAACACTCCCAGGAATGGTGAATCCACCACTTCCCTGGGCAGCCTGTTCCAATCCCTAGCCACTCTTTCAGTGAAGAAATTCCTAATATAAAGGAATCATATAAGAGTCTGCAGCTGAAGTGGTTTATCCAAGAAGTTTTCTTAGGTGATTAAGCAAGGACAGACTGTGTTTTCCTTCCACTGACTTTGTAGAAACAAGTTGGTACTTAAAATAGACATAATTTCTATTTTCCTGTCTCAAAGCCATTGACTGGTCAAAGTTGAAAGCATGCTCAGCACTGAGTTCAGCTAAAATCAATGACCAGGATAACAAGAGCTCTGGCATTTTTATTATTTCATTGTAGATTTTAACACACTTATCCAGGTAGCAAAAGTTGTTAGTCTTGAACATAGAATAATTGGATGGTTTGGGTAGGAAAGGGACCTTTAAAAGTCATTTAGTTTAGCCCCTAACATTACTGTTCTGGTTATTAAAACTTGATTTCAACCATATTTAATTTCCCACATAAAATAACGTCATAATATCTTGAACATCTTCAGATATCAAATATGTGGCTGATATTTCTGTGTATATAGAAACAGGAAAAAAGTAATAATATCTTACTAAATAAATCACTTTTTAAACAGAAATAATTCATTATCAACATTTTATTAAAGCCTTATTAGAGTCAAGAACTCCAAGAGGCGAGTCCAAAACTAATTTTTCTCATGGAGAAAATTCCTGCTCAATTCCACAATGAGTAGGAGGTTGGATTATATGACTCCAGAATTCTTTCTTTGTGTCAGTACTGCCACAGTGCATTCATCCAAACAAGCAAGACGTCAGCCAGGATATCTGATGTTCCTTTTCCACCTCAGTGATTTAGTCACTGCTCCTACTTCATACTTATTCCTATGTTATGGGAGCACCACCTTGCTGACATAGATGATGGTATTTACTTTTAAATTGTTTTTCCTTGGTTTTTTTTAATAAGGACTGGTACCAGTAGTTCTAGAATTTACCAATTTAGTGATTTTTTTCTTTCTTCCTAGCAGAGGAATTAAAACAAATTAAAATCAAGAGTCTAAATCATGGTGCATGTTCATCCAGAAATATCCTACATTAGGAAAGTTTCTTGCCATGATGATGAATGGCTTTTTGCTATGTGTATCATAGCACTGATTGCAGCCCAATTCTAAAAGAAAAGCAGGTTTTAGAAGGAACCCTTCTCCACGTTAAGGCAATGAAGAATGACCGTGAATCTGGAAGGAGAGAAGGTCCCTACGAAAAATGATCTTGAAAATGTGATTTGAGGGTTTTGTGGGGTTTTTTTTGTGGGGAGGGAAGGTTGTAAACCTTTTGCAGTTAAATTTTGTAAGAAATGCAATGTTTGAACTAAAAGCTTTTTAGGCAAAAACTCCCCTTCAAAATGTCAGTAAAGAGGAAACTGTAACCCCCATATATGTGTATATACTTAAGCATATATGTATATGCAGACATATTGGTGACTATATTTAATTTATACTTAGTAGGCAGATGTTCAATGAAATTTCTCTTATACATAAAAAGAACAGCTTGTTCTTTAAACTTTTGTCCTTTCCTTATGTGATTCAGATGGAAGCACAAGAGAATAATTGTTCTCTACTTAGATACTACTCTTCAAGGAATTTGCTTGCACAGTAGCCCCTTGAAGTAAGCCCTGGAGGTGCAATTCCTGCAGTTGTGGCAAACAACGAAGTGAAAATCCCTTTGGAAGCCTACTAGTCATCCTATTGTGGTCAAAAGAGGAAATGGGTATTTCCAGATTTCACTTCATCTCATCCTGCAGGAAATACCAAAATCTGTGGTAGGAATCACATCACGCCACCTTTTTCCCATTCACTTCTAAGAGAAATCAAGAAACTACCTTGATGTAGACATCTGTATTTACAGGAATGACATTATACTTCATTCATAAATTCTGCTGCTGTGTCCTACTCCACTTCAAGTGATCTTATCTCACTCCTTTTATTTGTGATGATGTCGATGGTTTTGATGAAGTCTACAGTATTTACACAGATAAATCACAGATTGGGTAAGGTTGGCACAAGGTGCCCAGAGAAGTTGTGGCTGCCCCATCCCTGGAAGTGTTCCAGGCCAGGTTGGACAGGGCTTGGAGCAACCTGGGATAGTGGAAGGTGTCCCTGTCCATGGCAGGAGTGATAGTCCAGCTGACCTTTAAAGGTTTCTTCCAACCCAAACTATTCTATTCCACTTAAATATAGATGTCTTCATCTGCCAGCTAAATTCCATCCACTGCTTCAGTTCCATTGCTCCCAAAATTGTTGTTTGGTAGGGAAAGTGCTGCAAGACAAGGTTGTCAACCAGCACAATATCAGTCTCAGTTCTGCAAGATATTACAAAGGTGAAAAAAACCCCTTCAGCTGTGAATAGAGTGTTTCCCTGCCCAACCAATCAAACTCCATGCCAAACACAAGTTACAAAAATCTAGTAGTGCTATTGCTTCATTCAGCATTAAAGCTGCAATTAATAAATCTAATTTTTATAGTTAGGATGCACTTGCAGTAATAAGCATAGTAGACTGGGATTATAATTAAGCACGTTCAGTTTTGCAGGATCCAGGAGCTGTTGGTTAATGAAGTTTGATGTGATACTGTCAGTAACCAACATGATAATTGGGTACAGAGAAAAGGCAATTTCAACAAATGCTCCTCATGCAGGTGGCTGGGAGAAATTGCTTGCACTCAATTATCCCTTCAATTATTTTGGATGAATGAGTCAGGATATTTTAGCTCATTATAAGCCCAATTCCACAATAAGTAAATATTTTGACACAGTGTTGAAACTTCTGCAAAGCATCTATAATATTTATAAGCATTGGAGAGGTCACATATTGTATTATCATCATTTGGTGCATTCAGTGCCAGCTAAAGGAAATTAATGATTTCACTAGCCAGTATCACTGGAGTAATATTTTAATACTGTGAGTAGTCAGTAGTTTTCTGAAATATTGTCAGCGATTTTATGGCTTGTAAGTACCCATGTGTGGCATCATCTCTAAGAATGGAGCATTAAGCAACAGGAAACATTTACCTTGGTTATGGCATAAACTATATGTTATCATACACTGTGCTAGAAAAGCCATATCTGTCACTTTAGGAACAGAATTTTCTATTAATTTACGTCAGAGACCAGACTATATAGAAAAAATGAGAAGAAAATATCAAATATCTGAAGATTCATTTTACACGGCTGAGGTTCAAACTTTGTCATCTTTCCTTCACCTCCCTGTTCATATGGAAGGAAGTGCAAACAGGTGACTTCAACCGCTGTGCTGGCTGCCCAAAAAAACTACTGTAACATTTGACTGGATCATTTCAGAATGAACATCTGCAGTCAAAAATTATTGCCAAGGTTTAGGTAATCCCTTCTTGCATTTGCATATGTTTTGTTTTTAGTCATTCAATAAAGTCACGCTCTTTGATGCATTAATTGTATGCCTTTGTGAGAGGGTTTTATGGGAGCTGTCCAGGTGGTTCAACTTGCAACACTTCAGGGAATTCAAAACTGTTTTTTTCCTTTTCAGAGATGAGTCTATGACCTGTGCTCATCTAGCCAGTTGGTGGATCTCATCTACCTCACATAGGTATAAAACTCAAATTTGAGGTACCCCCCAGACAGCTGAGGTGTTTCCTTAGAAGTCTTTTGAGTAGACCTAACATGTGGCCACCAGAAGCACTTGTTGTAGCCATGGAAAATTTCAAGTATTGCTGGCAAACATCTCTCCCAGGCTGGCACCAGGAACCATGACCTGGTGATATTCAAAAGCCGCCTGGACATCTGGGAAACTGGCTTTGGATAGTTCTGCTTGAGCAGGCTGGGTGGACAAAGTGACCTCCAGAGCTCCTTTCCAACCTCAATTGTTCTAAGATTCTGTGTCTTCCAGACCACCAAATTGCATGGCTGCTCATTTTCATTGTATTCATGTATAATTTATATTA
>WEIT01031189.1:2888-14723 GCA_013389985.1 Dryoscopus gambensis
AATATAATTGTCTGTGTTGAACTGTTTGCTAATTGCTTCATAATATTAATCAGTCCATTAGCTGATGCTTTGACCATAAAATTAATGTGCTGAATTTTTTTGACCAAATTTGAACACTTTTTTACTTCTTTCAGCCTTTTATGAGTTCTCCTCTGGAAAGAAACAAGGAGATACAGTTTTAGAAATCAGCAATTTCAAAAATCTGCAAAGAAATCATATCATGAAATAAAAGTACATTCAGTAAAAGCAAGGGTAGAGAATCATCATTATATATTAAATTACCAGATTTATTTTTACAATTTTCAGTTACTTACATCAGTAATAAGGGTTGAATTGCTGAGACAGTCTTTCCAAGCAGTTTTAAAAAGGCATNAAATATATTTTTCTTTATCCATCCTTCTGAAATAAAGTATCAGCTCCTGGGCAGAGTTCATTAATAGTTGAATCTTGTTTGTTTTCTCGTTGGTCTCCCAGTAACAACTTAGAAAAACAACAACCACCTTTCTGTTGTTTAATCAAAAAGTAACAAGAAAGCCCATATGAGAAATGAGACATTTTATATAAGAGGCAGTTTTGGAGATCTTTTTTTGTATGTAAATTTAAAGAAACTTATGTACTTTTATAACTTCCCTACTGTTACTAACACATGTTTTAAGAGGAAGTTAAAATGTCATAGTAAAACTGTGATCTAATTTAGAGATTTTAGGGAAATTACCTTTCACTTCATGCCACTCTAAATGAAACCAGCCTTGTACATGGCTGCAATATGCGAGTGGCAAACAAAAATTCCAAGGTGAATATAAAATTTTGGTAGGCAGAAAAAAAGTGGTTTAGAAATTTCCAAACCTCAGGTTTAAAGTGATGATTCAGAGCTCTGGTGAGTGATCAGAGTAAACTCCTACTAAAGTCAGGCACAGAGAACTGTGGTGTAAGATTTGCATTTGTGGGCAGTGAACAGTTTTTAAACCTGTGATAAAATGTGTGTCTGTTCATGGTATGTGTGTGTAGGGCGAGGGACACAGGCCAGGGGAGGAGGATAAAAGATCCAAGTTAAGGTATTAATTTTTGGGGTGTTCTTTTTGTTCTAGGAAGAAAGCAAACAAAAAATTCCAGTCAATAAAAGGCTATTTTCTTACCTATATTCATTCTGCATTGAACCTTCTTTGAGCAGGGCTTTGAATATGATCATCTTCAGATATTCTTTTTAACCTAAATTATTCTCTAATTCAATTCTTTTAATGTCTTTAATATCTTTTCAGTGCTTTTAATGTCTCAAAGTACCTAAATCCTTATTCACTTGATGTCACCCAGTGGGCATACATATATAGGAAGGGTTCAATGCAAAACATCTCTTCCTCTTGTGGAAACACTAAATTTGTCTTCATTAAGCTTTGGATAAGGATCACTTTAGGCAGTAGGACAAGAGCTTTCATACCAGAAGCTTCTGTCACCTCCAAGTCTACTGCCCCTAGAATATTTGTAGAATATGTTTGTAAATTTGCACTCTTTAAAATATATTCCAGGTGGCTATTCTTTACACCATGCTTCCAAAGTAATTATTTCACGTCCTTCATGTGTCTTGCTAAAAAGAAAATGTTTTTATCTGTGGTTTGCAGCAGCCATTTGTGGTTGACTGTACTTTTCTCTTGTCTGCCTGTCTTCAGACTTGGAGAAGGGATGGTTTTGAAACTGATCATTTGAATAATCTAATAGTTGTTTCCCTAAACAAGCTGAATGAACATTGCCCGTGCCAACTTCCAGCAGTACTGTTGAGCAGTGATAGAAGTGAGAGACTTTGGGCAGCACTTGGTCTCTGCAGCTTTGCTGCAGAGCCAGCCCTTCCAGGCAAAAGCACATGGCCATAACGACAGATGAGAATTTACTTTTCTACTCTCATGATCTTGGATTCATGTAATGGAATAGTTTTGCCTAGGCTGCTATACTTGCATTTCAGTTCTGGATTTCAAAGCTGCATAGCATCTCCAGCACTGCCAACTGGGTTGTCTGCGCTAAAAGCAAAAATACAAATCATGCTTTATCAGGAAGTGGTGAGAAATGACACATTTCCTCTTGTTGAACCTTTGTAACAGCCTTTTGTACAGCTGTCAGGTTTCCTTTACATGAACAAATACCTGTATTTCTCCCTGCTGTCTTCTCAAACAGCTCTAAAAATGTGGCCTTGCCATCAATGGAAACAGTGACCATCTACTCAGGTTTAAATATAATGAAATAAAATCTCCTGTTATTTCCCTTGCAACACTAATAAAGAAAAAGCTCATAAGATCACTGTGATTTTCCTATTCCCTTTTCCAGCACCGTCTTGCTTCCTGTGACATAAGAATAAAACATGTATCCTTCCTAGCTTATCTGCTGACCTCTGATCCTTATGTCCCATCCACTTGTCTGCTTCTCTGTTCCTTCATTGGTTGCAGCGACCTTAGAGAAGTGTGTGTTTTATTTTCATTTTCAGACTTCATATCTGCTACTGCCTCCATGGAAGCTGTCCAATTAAAAAGTCAGATTCCCTTCAGAAGGATCATCACAAGTGTAGTTCAAAGTATTTAGTTAAACTGTGATAAATGCTCCTTTCCCCACGTGTACATTGTAAAGTACCTCAAGGTTCTGAGGGGACTTACAGTGGTCCACTGAAGGACTAGAGGTATCTAGCTCATTAGTCTTGTTAAGCGACTCTTAGCCAGTTTTGCTCCTCCAGTTTCAATGACCAAATTATTATTTACTTATTGCCCTACTAGAGGGGATCCTTTGTCACAAACCTGGAATAAAACTCAACCTTTTGTCCCTGGGTTGGTAGGAAGGAGACATGCAAGCTTTGGTAGTACTTCCCAATATAATTTTTTTAATGAAAATTTTTTTTAACATGCAGCTTAGGAAAGTAATTCCAACTCTGCAAAATTCAGTAGCCAGTTTAGAAATATAAAAGGTGTTCAAACACCAAAAAGAATTTAGAAGTTGCCCTTTGGGAAGCCTTATCTGATGGTGCTTAGGGTTGTGCTGTCACCTCTACGAAGTCCTTTTCTGGTGGGAGAAAAGGCAGTTCACCAAGACCAGAAATCTGCGGAGTTCATACATGAGTATGTAAACTCTCAGTCATTCTGGAGGAATCAGACTGTGATAGACCCCAAGCGTGATGCTTTTGTAGTGTGTAAGAGTGTCTTTTGAATCTTTTTTCTTTTGCAGTCATGGAAAACCCCATTTTTTGTAAAAAACGACCAAAATGGAATGTACCAGTTTCAGAGACGTTTTTAGCTTTGAATAGTAGAAATCTAATTTTGACTGAAGAGAATTGGAGTTAATGCAATTAACAATTCTATGAGTTTTTTAATCACCTACAAAAGGCTGTTACATATAAAAAATACACCAACTATCCATTTTCAGATACTCTATTTACATTTTCAGGAGGTTTTTAAGTCTTCTCATCTAATTTTTCAGAAAGTAAAGCTCTTCTTTTAAAAACATTAAAAAAAAATTGAATCCAGGTCTTTAAGATACTGGGAGAACTCAAAAGATCTGTATGTAGATAGGAGAGGCTTTTCTCTGCCGAAACCTTTCCTGTATGATAAAACACGCCTCCACTCTCTGGCTCAAGTAGCTGGATAATCTATTTTTTAATACTAAATTTCAGCTACTTTGCTTGTTCCTTTGTAAATTAAAAATTGCCATATTGAAAAGCTAGTAGAATAAATTATTAATCTTAGATATTTGCTACCAAAATTTGAATTCAGAGCAAATTTTTATCATCAAATAAAACCTTAGAGTTTTTTGCCAGACAGGTATTAATACTGAGCATGGAGCTCCTGTTTTGTTGGTATGATTAGAGATTTCAAGAAAGCTATGTTGAGTTCTTATATGGGCATTTGAATCATGTTCATTTTAAAAAGAATTAAACCACAGCAAATGATTCAAGTCTAATGGGTATATTTTAAAGCAGGAATTTCTCTGCTGCTTATTTGTGAAATGAACACCAAAACTTGACACATAATCCAGAACTACTTCTATGGCCAAAATTAAATAAGTCACAGTGGTTTATAAGTAAGTGGTTTATACAGTTACATTTCCATACCACGAAATGCCTCTGGCAAGCTGTAGGCAGGACAATAACTGCAGATGAATCATGAAACTCTTCTAAGTAAGCAATTGAAATGCTGTAGAAATTCTATTCTATGTTGTATGGTCTTCTAAACTGTTGACCTCAGAACAAAAGGAGGAGAGCATAAGCTAACAAGCAGCATGCAGGCACTTTTCCTGTGTGTGCTGTCCCACCAGATAAACGAGGTCACCACTGAAGATGAATTCAAAGACAGCAAGGGGACCACCTCTGCATTCCCTGCAGGCTGTGTGAGTCTGGATGGCTGGAGGCATATTCCATAGGGATGCCTCTTAGAGTATTTCTGCATGTGTGCAAAAGTTTGAAGTTCAGCCTCCCTGTCTCTTGAGGCTTCCAAGCCCTGCCCTGGGGCCTCCTCCCTTGGCCTGGTCCTGTCTCCTTTAGCACACGAGCTTCTCATTTTTAAAAGAGAGTGCATGCAAAAATAAACAAAAAACCACCAAAGAACCAAACTGAAAACCTACCTGCTATGAGCCAGTGTCTTTACATAGAGATGCAAGCAAAACCAATGCAGCAAGAAGGCCACAGACTTCCTTTGTTCCATCTCACAGGTTAACCATGATCACTCAGCTTGGCTTTTTTTTTTTTCTTTCAAAGGGAGAGAACAAAAGAAAGAGAGAAAGAAGGTAAATGAAAAATGAGGCAGGAGCAGTTGCCACAGAGGTGTGTTGGTCTGGCTGGTCTCCTGATATCCCTGCAGCATGAGTTAGGTGAAGAAAGCCTGCTCCAAACAACTTGAGACCCTTTATAAGTCATGAAGGTGACTCATAACTAACCGACTTGCCTTGCCTTTAGTAAATCCCCCGCTTTCCTTTTCTTAGAACAGAGCTTAAGAAAAAAAAAAAGAAGAAGAAGAAAAAAAAGGAGAGAAAACCCAAGGAAAACAGAAAACTCCAATCAAATTGAGGATTTTTTAAAAAATGCACCATGTACTTTCCTTCCCTCAGACATTTTGACCTCAGCCTTTGAATTGAGTAATAATAATAATAATAAATGCAAATGATTGTTTAGTGGCGCCAGTACACTTAAATAGGTTGCAGGTATGTTGTGAGAGAGAGAGTTCATGCCAGTATCTTCAGACATCTGACTGAAGAGGGAGTTCACTGTGGTGAGGTGTTTCTTAATTTTATCTGTATTACTTTTACATCCCAGGGCTGTCCTACACAGACTTTTTTTGTTACAATTAACCCTGGCAGATCCAGGCAGGGAAAAGTAAACCTCAAGAAATGTTCAGAGATACTGGATAGCTGTAACTGAAACAGCTGTAAAACCTCTAAAACCAGGGACATGCTTTAGTGAAATTAGGGTGCATGTGGAAGACTGTAAACCAGTGGGTTGTGGAAGGCTGTTACTAAAATTATATAGCATTTTTAAACATCTTTGTAAGACCACTGCAGATGACTGGAAAGACAGGTCTAAATGGATAGGAGATACAGTATTATACAGTTCTTAGGTTCTGAACATATTCCCAGAAAAATCCAATTTATTTTAATTTCCAGCAGCAAAAATTGTGGCTGCTACTGCCTGATTTTCCTCAGACACTGAGGGTTGTATCTTTTAAAAATAATACATTTTCACTATGAATACAGGATCTTTTTTGCCTTGAGCTTTGGAAGTTCTGTGATGTTTTAAAAAATATTTTCATTCCGAGCTCACTAAGATGGCTGAAATACAATAGTTCCGTTTGCCAGCCACTGAAATATAAGGAAAAAATACTATCAAATCCCATCTTACACATACTGTTGTTCTCTTTGTTTTAGGTGTGTAATTATAAATGTCTTCATTTTCCCCAGAAAGCCCATGTAAGTTTCAGGTGTTTGTACTCAGATCTGCGCTTCCATGGTTCCATCAGACCCTCATGGCTCATTACAGTGGGATAGGCTTTGGCTTCCATGTTTATAGAGACGAGTTTGAAGCTGTGGCTGGAGCAGTGATGTTTCCCTGATACATCCCAGGCAAGGCAGCTCTTGGAAACACAAACAATTTTGCCTCCAAGGCCCCCTGCTCTGGGAACACTTCTGCTGCCCATGCTGCTGGAGGAGAGGAGGGCGGTCAGCTGGGCTGAGCTCTAATGCTTATGCCTCTGGATATGTGGGGAGGCTACGGCAGACACCTCTCTGTGCTCTTCCTGCACCTGTGGCTTGAAACGAGGCTGGATTCCTCTTGGGCACTTACTGAGAAAAAAGAAAAAACCCTTAGCTACTTGGTCCTCTTCCCCAGTTATCTTCTCTTATGTGGTACTTGATATAGGGCCAAAACTTGGGGCCAGATTTTAAGGGAAGGAAGAGGGAGGTTGCATTTCAGTGAGATTAGACACTGAGATTTTCTCCAACCTGATCATATTACAAGACAATTTCTTAATTTTTACCTCAAATTCTTTTTTTTAAACTTGTGTATTTGTTGATTCCAGTATAAATTGAAAATCTATATTCCTAAGGAGATGAGACTTAGGGAATTGCCGTGTATGTCTGTGTGCATATCTGTTGGTCTCCTCTCTAATAACTTGAAATCATGAATTAATTTGAACATATTTGATGATGAAGGAGTATCTTGAGGATATGAAGCTCCTATAATTTCTGTGAAAACAAATGCGCAGATTAGAAAAGACCTTATTAAAACTCCCATTTGTGGCAAGGATGGTAATTGGAGTTCAACTTTTATTAAATATCATAGAGTCCACATGGGAACTCAATTACAAATCTATAACCAATAAGATTTTGTTCATTTTGCCACTCACAAAATGACCAGGTTTGTAACAGATTATTTAAATGCATGAAAACACCACTTAATGCACTGATTGATAGACAGTTTTGGGTTAAACAACATCTAAAATCCTAATGTTGCTAAGAACAATATGCACAGGTAATTTGGCAGGATAACTGTCAACTAGGCATTGATACCTACTTAGGGTTAGACTGTTTAGGGTTCTGTATGTGCATTTGCTTGAAGGCAGGCAGAAAAGCAGCTCCAAATGCCCAGACCACACATGCTGTGAGATGGTCTGGTGGCCTTCCTGTGGTCTGGGGTGCTGCTGAGGCTGTCCCAAACTCTCTTCCTGCTCTTCTGGGTTTCACCCTAAACTTTCTTTTGCACCTTTCAGCAATTATCAGCATGGTTCTGCACTTGAGTATGACACAGCATAATTTCCTGGGAGAGAATAAGTGCCCTTTGTATTTTCAGGTGTGTTCATATGATTCCAGTGGCTACTCTGAAGCCCAAAGCAATATTGCCGTGCAAGAACGTAAAAATACCCTGGCATTTTCTAGTTGTCCAGCTTGCATAGAAACATAAATCTCCTGGATGACAAGGCAAAGATGTTTGGGTTTCCTATCTTCTGTGAGCAATATATTCACACAAGGAATAGACTCCAGTCCAGAACTTATGGGAGTCAAGGTGAGTTTGAGCTGAGTATGACACTGGTCATACCCATAACACTCAGCACTAACTTCACTTGAGATAGTGGTTAAGGCTCATAATAACTCACCAGAGAGAGGAGCAAATCAAAATTTTGGCTCTATTAGAAAGTAAACAATGGAGGAGGTGGAAATGGTAGGTTTAATTAAAGTTGCTTAATGACAGAAGTACCGTTTTCAAATAGAGCTTGTTCATGAGTAACTGCAGAGCTTTAAAATATGGGTCACTGGAAAAGGTAATAAAAATCTAGATGTAGCAAGCTTTTCTTTTAATTAGCTGCAATATTTTTCAGACTGTCCAGACTCATCTTCTCCCTTTTGAAACAAATTGTTTTGTTCCTTAATGAGGCTTTTTTCATTGAAAATTTCAAAATTGCTAAAACTTGTCTTTGCAATAAAAGCTGCCTGTAAATGTTTATTTTCAGTACACTTTTAATACTTTAATGGAAGTTTTGACATTTATTAGACTAGAAATTTTTGCACAAATGTTCCTTGAAAGTTACCATTTCACTTAGCCAAAAAGTATTCTACATGTTTTAATCAGTTCTTGTCACACTGCCTAGTCTAAAACATCATTTGAGATGGATGTTTGAAGCTTTTTCAAATCATCTCTCCCTGTTCTCCTCTATTACTTTGCCACAGTTTCTGGCACTTCAAGTTGTGCAATCCTGGGTCTTAAAGAAAACTGAATTGCTTTTACAGGAAAACCTGTTCTTCTTGTGGACACCAAAATTCTGCCCAAGTTACTCTTTAAGTGCCCATTACTGTGATAGTGAAATTGTACTGATGAGCCAAAGAGGAGACAGAATGAGATTGCTCAGATCTACCTTCCTTTTCTGGTGCAGCTTTAAAACTGATGAACAGTGCCTTCCCTTTCTTGTCTGTCTTCTTGTCCTTGCAATGGAGATGCTGCTTTCTAAAGCTGCCAAAAAAGCAAGATGTTCTGCAGGACCTACTTGGAACTTTTCTTTTCTGAGGACCTAGAGCTAGAGCCAGTGCCCCAGGAAGGTGGGGAGGCTCAGGAAAACCTTGTGGTCATCCTCCACTCGTCTCAAAATGGACAGTGAGAAATTCAGGAGGACATACTAGAACAATAAGTAGGTTGCACAGATGGTGGAGTGCAGCTTGTAGGATGTTCCAGTGAAGAAACTGGAGATCAGAATTTGAACATGAACTTCAGAGTCCCCATGCTCAAGCCCTGGAACGACAGCAGTGGTGGAGAAAACTTCTTGAAATGCTGCATCATAAGGAAAACAGGTTCCTTCTACTTCTTTAAGGGAAAGACTCAGTCCCAGAAAGCAATGAAAACTGGAATTAGTAAGGAGTTTTTAATACAAGAAGGGAATGGATGTTAATGTAAATTGCTTTTGAGATTAACTTTACATGGCAGAATGGGCTATGCTCATAAAATTCACATTTTAATGCATCCTGGATAAGTCTAAATGTGACTGAATAGAATTCAGATATAATTAAAAAGATATTTTGTAATGCCTAAATGCTGTGTGTAATTTTAAAGTGTTTTAGTTGTATCCAGACATCAAAGAATAACCTTTGCATTTATATCCTAATGTCATTTTTCTTAACAGAGTTCTCACCTTACAGTTGCAGCTTGCATAGTTTCTGGATATTTTCTTTATTGCAGCCTTTTATTCTTAAGGAAAAACCAGTAATTTAAGGGCTTAAGGGCTTTCAGTAATTTTAATTTCTAGCACACTGTGAGGCAGTCCTTTATTTTTCATTATGTTTATCACCCATGCTTTTTCCACTTTGTTTCTAGGAAGGAAGGGACAATATAGGACAGGCAGAAGGGAAATCCATGCTGGGCTTGGCAGGAGGAAAAAGGAGCAAGGAGAGGGAAACACTCTCTGAATAATGAAATAGCAAGAAATGCTTTTGTAGCAGAGCTCAGAAAAGTTGAATTTCCGTGTGCCTCCTCATGAAGAACTTATTGGAGCTTTCCTGTTCAGCTGTATAATAGAGTCTACAATTGCATTAGGAAATGAAAATATGACTGAGGAAGTTAATCACCCCAAAAGTGTGTTTAGTTCAAGCTGGAACCACAAAAATATGTATGTAACCCTATGCAGGGAAGTTTTATGTTTCTACTAATTTTTTACCCTCAGTCTTGGTAGGCATGGGACAATATGACTCCAGCTTGGAGAAATGACCTTCACAAACCCCTTACGTCTCTCACGAAGCTAAAACATCCTGTAGGTGTCTTAGTTGGGATCAAAGCCAAACTTCAACCCAAAACTAAAAGAGATTTTTTTTTCTCTCGTCCCAGCCCAACTGTTGCACTTGTATTTTCACAGAGAAGGGGAGAACAGAAAACCGACTGCCTTCACTGTTGTGGAACCTCCTTCTACCTGCAGGTGATTTACTACTGTATGCCTTCGTTGTGTGGCATTTGAGAATAAGTACCCTGAATAGTCAGGAGAGTAGTTGTATGATTTTTATACAAGTTGTGCAGAAAAATGTGTAGGTCATACACATAAATGCCCCTAAGCACAGACCAGGTATCAAATCCTTCAGTTCTTACTTCCTTCTGAAAAGTCAGAATTAAATTTTTGGGAATCAGAAGAACATTTATATAGATTATTGATCAGTTAAGATGAAGAAAGCTGCAAGTCCATGGAATTTATTTTTTCAGAAGTTTTATTGTGTTTCTGAGGGTTGTAAGTGTGGGGGTTTTTTGCATAAACCAGGTTAGTGCTGTGAAAGAAATTGTGTATTCTCTGGTTTCCACCTTTCCACAAATAAGTAGTTTTAGATGTGAAATTGGACCAAGGGACACTTGACTTCAAAAATAATCATTAACTGTTTGAACTTACTGAAATATCATGATTATATTCCAAAAGTACATGGTGACATATCCTCAGCAAGAGAGTGAGAAGGAGAATAGTGGTTCAGAAGTTACGAGAATGTAAGACTGAGTACAAAGCAAAAGAATGGCAAGCCTCTTGTTTCCTCACAAGAGAAGACTTGGCAATATTTTAGGGGGCATCTGCAGCTTTTTCTGAGTGCTGTTGGAAAGTCAAAAATCCTTTCCCTGAAATATGACTTATTCTGCCTTTGAAGATGATTCTCCTGCTGTTCCTTCCTGAGCTGCATCTGTATTCTCTTTGGTGGTTGTGTTTACTCACTTTGCCCTATCGTCAGATGCAGCGAGATAAGATTGGTCTTGTGATTGAATTTCTTTCCAACCTGGTGTTATTCAGTGGTTCCAACAGCAGAGTTCAGGTAGAATATAGCACAGATAAAGGATTTGTTGGAGAAGAATGCAAAACTCACAGGTAGTAGACAAAACACTCTGATAGATGAAGTTAATGGTACATATTTTGGGTTTTGAATCTTGAGTTAATGATCTCTGCTCACCTCTTATTATGGTGTAAACTAAGGACATCTGTGCTGTCTTCTCCCATTTGTACCACAAATTTTAACCATATGGAATATTAGGATACTTCTAAGTGAGTGTCTATTTTGATAAGCCATTATCTGCAGAACATTAAGAATTATTAAAAATTCCACAGTGCAAGATAACCTTACAGCTCCATAATTTCTCTTTGTTTGGATGTCTAGGAAAATTTAGATAAGGATTATGAATTTGCATTCTTTTATTCACAGCTCCTAATCTCTTCCAGTCTGCCTGTATCTAACCATTCAGCAAGAGACTTCAGCAAGAACTAAATCAGAAATATCTACCACACGTTGGTACTTCAGAGTTGGGTCTGAGCTCATGGCACAGCTCTGTTTCAACAACATACTAGGCTGCCAAATCAAGAAGAAAAACAGACGTTAATTTTCTAGGCTGGGAGAGTATGCTAGTGTTTAGTATGAAAAAAATGTTTTGTAGGTGTAAGAAAAAGCAATGTTGTAAAGAATATGAAAACATTCACAAATATCTTTTGTGGATAAATAAATTACCCACTGAGTAGAAAAAAAGGTTCATAAAGAAAAAATCCCCTCCCCACGGCCACTGCTGTTTCCCACTAAAGTGTTTTTCTTTGTTCTAAGACATGCAATGTTACAAGTGTGTAAAAATAACATGCATGAAAGGGTTAATGGAGTTTACCTGCTTCTTTTATACGCACAGGAAAATTACTTAGGTCAATTTCCTGTAAGATAGAGAGCTGTATCACAATGTGAAACACTCAGCTGACAGTTTTAGAGCAAGAAATTGAAGGAGCAGCTCTCTGAGAGCTTCAAAGAGATTAATGTGGGTGGGGAATTTTTACAAGCTACACACAAGTTCAAAAATTTCTGAGGAAGTCAGTCTTCAGTCAATGATCTTTCTTT
>WEIT01031191.1:7757-17995 GCA_013389985.1 Dryoscopus gambensis
TATGTAGTCCTGAAAAAATTAGTCAAGAATAAATTTGTTTCTCTGCATTTAGTATCTCGAGGATTATTTCTCTTCTGTATTCAATTAGGTCCAAAATTCCACATTTGTCAATGTAGAGTTATACAGCTGCTGCTCAGTACCAGAGAAAATAACATTTTAGCCTATAACACTCTTTCCTGAGGTGCCTTGAAAGCTAAAAGTTAAACACCATTAATGATGGTTTATCTGCTTCCAATGTATATAAACAGTGCTCTTACTGACTCTGAATTTTTTTTTTTTGCTTGGTAATATAGTGTGAATTTTTTTTTTTATTTTTTTCAGCTGTTCCCACTGCATTTTTAGCTGTTATCCATATTCACCTCCTTGACTGCAAACTGTGAGTAGCCACTCATTTGGAAGATTTATATTACCTGTATTGATTTTTTAAAAATTGTATACCTATCATGGCACTTTTTCATCTCCCAATAATATTTGTCTTAGTCTAGTTGTCTTTTTCAGTCTGTAATCACACTGATAATCCTTCCTGGGATGACTTTTGCTTATGTTTATGTATTTCAAAGTAAGTAGAACTGAACCCATTATGGGGAGACACTGTTTAGCTGTTCTGTGGCATATATAGTCATTCTGACTTTTGTCTAGTACAGGCTAATTTCCTGATGACTCTGTTGACCCCTCTACTGTAAACATATCCCTATGAAATGCTTACCCTGACAATTTATGTTTTCCTAAATGATAGACAGAACATAGTGGTTTTTTCTGAATCGGGACCTTAATTTGCATAAAATGGCACAGGACTAACAAAGCTGGGATTATGCCATGAATATTAGAGTGGTAGATGAACTCAGCTGCCCAAAAAACCAGAGAGAATAATCTACCTTTGCCATTAGAGATGAACACTTATTCCCAAGCACCAGTCCTAGGTTGAATATGCTTCATAGGAGAATCACTTAAAACTGATCCTCTTTAGTAACAGTCTGTGGCCAGAAACCATAGTATAGCAGCTTTATTTGGCTTTCTTAAATCGAGATAGAACAGGTTATTTTCATTCATGTGTGTATGTTGGAGGAGGGGGATGTGTCTCTGTGCTCTTCATACTAAATCCTATTATAAGCCCTTCATGAAGCATTAATATGTAAAAGTCGACCTCCCGCCATCTAATCTAGTATAATAAGGGCTTGGATACATTATTAATTTTTGTCACACATCTGAGGCCCCCTTTTATCAAGCAAAACCCCCATCTAAATCCCTTGTTGCATCATTAAATTGTGAAAACAGCTTCATTATTCATGACAGAAAAATGGAAGGACCCTGAACCATATGGCAGAGGGAGCAGCAGTACCAGCTACCAGTTTCCCCACTTCCCTTCTCGTGAAGACTGGTAGTTAAAAGAATCTGCAATGCAGTAGGGTGACAAAATCATCTTGGGCAATATTGACTTCTTTGCCTGGAAACAGATGAGCCCCACACCAGTGCCAGGGATCAGAGACCAGTTCAATCTGCAGGATTTTGGACTGAATATGAAAGGTGGGGTTGGCAACTGCATCTCTGGCGGGGGTTTCCCTCACAATGCAAGGTCAGCCTAAGCCCTCAGAAGTTCCGAAGTTGACACTTGTTTAATCATCCACTAATCCCCCACTCACGCTGTGAATTAATCATTGTTCGCAAATCAGAAAACACACAATATGAATGTGTGACAATATGCCTACCTGCTAAAAGAGTGGAACAATTTCTCTTTTAAAATAGAGAAATGTAAAGATGTGAACTTCTAGGAAATCTTTCTACTTATATTTCTAAACCAATACTTTAAATTTTTATGCTTGTTGTCATTAAGGCTGAGTTAGAGAGATTCTGATTTCACTGACATGCTAATGACAGTTTCAGTGAAAATCTGTGAGACTCTGAGACAAGATGCACTGACAGACAGTTGTCTGAAATATCATTCATTTTATTCATAAAAATAATCCTATCAGATTACTTGCGGGGAAGAAGGATTTAGCCTTTAATGACAAGAAGAATGGCACTTGAGAAACAAAGATTAATTTGAAGTGAAACGTTAATTTGTATAATTTCATTCAGATTAGAATGACAGTGATGAAGAGTTCAGCATAGATGAGAGATAGTTGCATTGTAGAGAAATGTAGTATAGTAATGTAGTTACATTTTTTAATGTGAATAGCGCCAGGATTTGAGCTTTGACAGATAATAGGAAATATATGTCATTACTATAGGTGATTTTAATTTGTAAAAAATTAGCATTCTATTCTGCCCTTTGTGTCTCTTTGTGTCAGAGAGTTCTAATGTTTGAGTATACACAAATGAGCTAAAATGGTCACTCAGCTTTCTTTTATAAAAAATAGTCTGTGATTATTGCAGATTTACTTTTGAAACTATGCTTGGCACACACAGTCAAAACTGTCATTTCTATTTTAAATATATAACTGAATTGGGAATTGATTCTCTGTTGTGTAATCTAACAATGCCCTATTAATTTCAAAGAATCTTTCCTGATTTACAGTAAATGTTTAAACAATTCACTTAGGAAATCAGTGAGTATATACTGCCACAGCATTTTAGTCCCGCTTTTGGTAGGGCAAGGCGTTTGTTATAGATTTCTGACATAAGGAATATTTAAAAGGTATATCAGAAATTTAAAATATAATGATATTTAAATTATCTTGAGAAGAGGTGATAAAACCGAGTACAGTTTCACACCTTTCCATATGTGTGTGACAGCACAGCAGGTAGTTTATTCACAGACAGCTGCAGTAGCATGAATGTGAAACAATGAATATTAATTTGAATTAAATTATTAAATTTCTAGATTAAAAAAACTACATGTGCTTAGTTATAGGGCCATCTAGCCTGAAATTCACAGCCCTTAACACTTGATTATCCCTTATATTTTGCTTCATTATCCCTCTACTGCAAACATTTCACAATAGCTAAAACATAACTTCCATTATAGGAATTTAAAACCCAATGAAAAAGCTATCACATAATTTCTCTGGTTGGACCAGTGGTGGGGGGTCATTATTGTTACTATTTAAGCGTTTTTTTCATTTGTATGGCTATCAGTTGCTGATTCCTGTTATACCTTTCCAGAGGACTAAAGCATGCACTTACACCAAGTAATTTTTCCAGTGGAATTATATGCATACTTAGAATCAGATTACCTTCTAGTAATCTTTTTATATACATGTATCCTGAATACATAGTTCTTGCTATTTCTTTTACTAGGCATCGCTTTATACTGTCATTTTTGAAGCAATTAAAGATCTCAAAAGCAATCTCTAATTTTCCAACACTCATACTAATATGAATGTGTCCAAATTACCCACAAAAATCCAATGTCAATGTCACAGACTTAAATACACTCATTGCACTAAACAAAGAAAAATAAACATTCTAGGATTACACTGATTGCTTTAGTAGAGCATCATGCTGGAAGCTTGTGATGTGTTTCTAGCCCCACATGGCTTAAGATACCACTCAGGGAGACTGCTTTTCAGAGTGGCTCCTCCCTCTCTGATGTTACTTTGCACTCAAATGTCATATATTGAACAGAATTCAGTCAACCAAAAGTTTAATGTATCATCTGATCGACTGGATCTTTTTGTACCCACAAGTTTATCAGCATTTATACATACTCCCCAAATGACTGATGAAATGTGAAGATCACAGCAAGTCTCAGCAGCATCATAATGGTATCTGAATCTTTGAAAGGTTCATAAACTCTAGCCAGATAATCATCAGTCTCCCAACTAGTCTATTTACAGTCACTGACTTGGCTGTGAAAAACACAAAAAGAAAGGAAGGGGTTTCATCACACCATTTGGGGCAGATACCCCCAGTAACCTGGGTTCCCTACAAAATATATAGGCAAAGAGATGCCTGGGAATGACACAATACACCTGAGGCATGAAGTGCTTCCACAGGAATAGTAACTAATAGATAAAACATACCTAGCTTAACTGGAGTAGTCCTCAGTTATTGTTGTAAATGTAAATGTTTGTGAAGAAGAGAAAAATCTGATTTGCACATCCAACTTGTGTGTTTCTACTAGCGACTTTTCCTGGCAATGTCCCTACCATTGTCTTGCAAATCTTTGTAGTTGCATCACTTTACATTTGAATTGGTTCAAATGGCTTTTCTGATGTTGTTTGGGTGAATGAGGACTGTGTTTGATTCTCTGAGTCAGATTCTGCAGCCTTTACTCAACCAAAATTCCAATTAATCCTGAGGAGTTACAGACTGTGTAAAGATGCATAAATGATTAAAGGAGGAAGAAAAGGTAAATAGTCCTTTAAATGGCTGTTAATGGCTATTTGAAAAAGCCTTTTACATTTCTGAACCATTATCAGAAAGATGGCACTTATAAACAGAAAGACGATGGACACCCCAGTTTAAAAATTATGTGCTTTGATTTATTTGTTTTAAAGGGTAGGATAGTAGTGTTTTCTCAGTTACAGAGCACCTCTCCGTTTGTAAATACTCATTTCTACTGTAGATCTGTCTAAAAGCTATTTATCTTGAGGAGAACATTTTTTGCTTTAGCCACCCTCTCTCCTTCCTCTCAGTTTCAAGCACACATAAGCCATCTTGCTCTTCAGGCTAAGCCTCACTGCCCATCCAGGCCTACGTTTAGTGTTGCACACTCTTGAGAAGAGTTAAAGGTATATACGGCTGAGTTTAGTATCCTTTTGCACTTAGTGTGGTAATGGTTTAAAGAGTGGCACTAGGACCTTTGCAGCTTTTGCAAACGATGAGCCTGTGGCATTAAGCATGGATGTGAAAGCCTCATGTGTCTTGAATACTCAGTGGATCTAATTAACAGGTAGAATCGCACCCTGGGTGCTTGAAAAATTGCCAGACACCATAGAAACCAGTCCTTAAGTCCTCGGACCATCTGCACTTTCTTTTCATTATGGAAGTCTCATTTAAACATATTTTTCGACCATTCTAAATTCATTTGTGCTTTAATGAAAAAAATCCTGCTGATGGTTTTCCTTTTCATTAAAACAAAAATCATAAAATTCTTTAATTTAATCACAGGAAAATAAATCTCTCAAGCTTTGATGAAATAATGAATCTTTGAATTTGCCTCTGAATACGTGTTGTTTGAATATCATTGCCACAACCTCCTTAAGTTGACTCTTTAAAGGAAAAGGAAACCAACATGAGATATCCCCCGCAAAACCAGGGGGTTGTTTGAAGGAGGGTGAGCAATGCACCATCACAGTGGAGTTCCCGGATCGCATGCAAGCGGTCCTTCCCTTCCTAAGGTCCTGCCTTTGAGCGGGGGTTAAGTTGGGGGTGCAGGGGAGCCCCGGCAGTCTGCAACTCAGCCCCGNTTCAGGCCGCAGTTACCTGTTTGCTGCCAGCCGGGATGAGATGTACCCTCCGGGGATCTGAGTGATTATGTATCCCCAGAAAAAAGAGCCGTGGATCATGCCAACTGTTTCAGGATCCCAATTAAACTTCGCTTTCTTCCAATGCAAGGGACCGGGACAGAAAGAGAGAAAGACGAGAGGAAGGCTGTAATTGTGCCACTTTAGAGCTTGCACCGGCAGTAGCTTCACCCGCAGTGCAATCGAAGGGGTTCCAGTGCCGGCGCCGGGCTCTGCTCTCAGCCCCCCACGGCAAATGCTCCGACTGCCCGCCAGATCAGCAAAACAAACGCAATAACAGCAACAGAAAAGGCACCGCCCGTGCCTCCCCGGGACACGAGAGGGGCGGGGGGGCTCCGTGTGCCCTGAGCCGCTCGACCGAGGCACGGACCGTGGGGCCAGGCAGGGCAGAGCCGGGGAGCCCTGGGACCCGCCGGACCCCGGCTCACAGACACAGCCCTGCGCGGACGGGGCTGAGGCGCACAGCCCGCACTTACCTCTTGCCTGTGCGGACAGCAAGCCGTAAGGGGTTTAAAGTCTGTGGATTTGGGTGTTTAAGACTCATCTGCATTTATCACATCTTTCTCATCACACTTTAACTCGCTTTAAAACGGCTCTTATTTAACGCCTTTTGTCAAAGTACATTAACCCTGGTGTTTTCAAACATTCCTGCAAAACCTCCCCGCGTCCTTTACTGCGAGGTGCACCCGCTGACAGTCCCTAAATCGACGCCCTCCTTCTCCCATCCCCTCCGTTTATTTTACGAGATATCTGCGTTTTTCAAGGCTGTGTGGAAAAGACAGGGCGGGGGGCGAATTGTCCGCACAATAATACCGCAGTCTGGGGCTAGGAACTGAAATGAAAAAGTAGAAATAATTGGTAGAAATTTTTTCTGCTTCAAGAACGGGATTTCCGTCCTTCGAAGGGCAGCGGAGGGGCCAAGCAGGGGGAGGGGGGCTGCCCGCCCTGGGACCCGGGAGCATCGGGGCTCAGGTGGGGGAAATGCCACGAAACCATCCAGAGCCCGTCCCACCTGTGTTGAGGTGTTTGACTGAGAGCTGTACTGGGAGAATGTTGGATTTACGAGGGAAATGTTCCCACCTCTTTAATAATTTTTCCTCCTCGGTGTATGGTGCTGTTATTGACCATATCGACGATGGCCACTCCCAAGTTACATCGGATCCCGAAGGAAATGCAGAATCCCAGTCCACTCATGATGGCAATGATGTACCTCCGGGGCAGCCCGAAGCAGGTACAGTCGCACAACGGGGCTTTTTTTTCGGGCACTTCCATGGGCTTTCCATCTTCAGTCAGCTCGATGGTGTCCCCGGGCTTCTGCCTCTTCTCTAGGACTCTGCCCGACACAAGAAGGGAAAGTCAAGCCCTGGCCGCCTAAAGGCACAACAATTTCGGGGAGCTGAAGGTTTAAATCCACCGTTCCCCTCGCTCCTTTGGCTTGGAGATTGATTTGAGGATTTATTCCTTGCTTCCCAGTCACCTTCAACTGTTCTTTAGCAATGACCTGTGGGAGTCACGATTAGTCATTCCCATCTCCCCCCGCCACCCCTCCGCAGCAGCCCAGGGAGGAGCTCTAGCTGAGAATTTCTCATCTATCATTAAAGACTTCTGCTTAAATATGTAGGACGCATCAAGAAGACATCCTCTGTAACCACTGCAGAGGCGCCATGTTGGGCAGCCCAAGAGGCGTAGAAACAGAGACGGGCTTCTAGAGGTTTTATTACCTCCTTGGTGTATTAGAAACACCAAGGGGGTGATCTTGGTGTGCACCTCGCTTTAGGTCTGGGAACAAAAGAAATACTAAGAGAAAAAGACGGGAGGGAGGAGCGAGGAGGAGGAGGAGGAGGAGGAGAGGAAGATATTGCTATTTATTTTAGATTTGCAAAATGGCTGTCACATGCAGTGAAAGAAGACCGTCTTCAGAGAACTGGCATCTCCGGAGAAGGCTTTCCCAAAGATCTCAGTACTCAGCTACACGTTGGGAGCGTGTGATCACTTAGCAGGTTTAACCTTCCCAGAGCAGCTTTAAGCACTATCTGATTGCCCACACTCCCTCGGTTTTACTTGAAAATCGTGTCTCCTAGAAAACAATATGAAGGAATCTGAGGGGAAATGGTTATTTGCAGCTATTTCCAATCAGCTAAAAAATATCACGAAAGGTGATTTAGAACATATAGAACTCCTCCCCCCCCCCTTCTTTTCTTTTTTTTTTTTTAAATATCTTTTAAAATGCTGTGTCGGTAGCAAGAAAAACCAGGTTTATTGAGCAAGTGTCCCATAATGAATCCCTAAATCTTCTTCTGAAGTCACTGAGATATTTTAAAATCAGAAAAGCTAAACAATTATGTCGTCTTGAGAAGCAAATACGTGACCATTTGCCGACACTCTGGACTTTACTACCGCTGCCCTCACCTCTGCTCTCGAAGTGTTTTCCCACTCGGAGGAGCGTCTCTTTCAGGTTAACTCATCAGGCTGATAGGGGAGTAATAATTAGCAGAATAAGGCTTAAAATGTTATCCATGTTCGGGAGAAAATACAGGGATTTTCTCCAAAAGCTACTCAGCTGAAATTCTCCCGATTTTTCTTTTCTGGGCATATTATTTCCATGCCTAAAGATCCCGGAAATACGAAATGTCTTAAAGTTGTGAATAAAATAAACCACCGCGGGTTTATGTTCAAAATTCGTTCGTGTGGATAAAGGTTAGTGTAGGAGTGTTTTCTCCCTGAATGGGCGCCTTGTCTTCGGGAATAGGCTGAAAATCAATGTGTAAGAGGCAAGAAAATTGTTTAGATTCTAAGAAGAGTAAACAAAGTACTTAATTGCCGTGAGCCGAAAAAGATTAACAAATCGCGCATTTGTTAGTCGAGGTGTGAATTCAAACGGAGTTTTGCTGGAAAATACAAACACTGTTTCTTTATAATTCACTGTGTGACTACAAGCAGTAGAGATAATAATTTTATTTAAATGTTGTAGAGTCTTTAAGAACGAAAAAGAAAAGGTTTATTTCCTTAATTATATTTTAAGCAATTATTCTGGATTATCCTTTCTTCTTATTATTAATTTTCAACAATTGAAAATGACTTAAATATAACCAAAAACTGTAGGAAATTATTGCACTGTTCATTACTTTAATTTTGCTTTTGGCTTTTCATAATGGTACACTTCCTATGAAAATGGAAGTCTTAATTTTGTCTTTATCACTTCACTGATATGTCCCCTTCCCTTAAAATGGCAGCAGTAGTTGTGACTCATGCTGTGAAACAGCCTTGTGTCTGTGCCCAGGACTGCCGCATAGGTATGGAAGAAAGATTTTTACATGACCTACCCTGGGCAGACAAATCCGCAGTTACCTTATAGCTGTAATTCGGGGGAAAAAAACCCCCCAAACAAACAAAAAAAACCCCCAACAAACCAACAACCACCAAACTAACAAAAACCCAAACCTAACCCAATATTTCGGGGTAATTTCTAGCAGACGGTACAGTCGAAAATATATTGTAATTTCACAGACTATTCTCATACGTTATGGAGGTCACTAAAATCACCAGATCAGATGGAGAACGATGTGTGAACTTTGGTGCATGCACTTCGTAGGTATGCAAGAATCTGGACTTATTTATCTGTGTGCACAGGGCTCGACGATGATAGACATGTTCCTTACGCACAGAAATGATGCTTTTGAGTTTAGCAATTGCAGTTGTATATCACTTAATAGGACAAGCAGATGCTTCTAAAGGCAAATGGATAAATAATTAAACACATTCCTCTATATGTTTCAGCTTCAGGAGAAAAAAAATCGTTCAGATATCAATTATTTATACATCTCCATGTTTATCTTCATCTGACGACGAATTACACAAAGGACAAGACTAATCAAAACCAGAATATTTTTTTTTTGATGTTTGTTAAGGGCAGGGGGCAAGATCCTGTGAGTGCATTGCAAAATTAAGACGGAACAAAAATACAGATTCCTACTCTCTCCTGATTATGATTTCAAGATGGGATCCTGGTTTTGTGGAAGAAAGGTGGGGTAATCTTTTACTACATCTTTACAACACCATCTACGAGTCAGATAGAGAAGTTACGAGGGTGCCATATTGAGCAGCTTCAGCACTAGTTTCCAGGATATAGATTATATCCAGCAGAATCGCAACAGCTCCCAACCCTGCCACCGCTGACCTCCCCTAAGCATTCGACCTCCTGCAGCAACGGGAGCTCAAGAAAAGCTTCCAATTTTTTCTAGGAAGTAGAATCCTGTAAGAGATATCAGTCTTACCTGTAGAGTTGACCAAGGGATTTTCCAGCAAAATTCTTCAATCCCTCCTTGCCGGGAGTCAAAATCCTTTGTTTTACCGACTCCATTCCTGCGGGGATGCTCGCTGGATACTGCTCTGGTTTGGATACGGCACTGCTACGAGCAACGATGGTTCATATTGGTTTAATCTCTTAACTTTTCGCCCTCATTCAGTGGCTATTGGTGCACCTACGGGTAAAGGGAGAATGAGAGGAAGAGTGCGCGCGTGTGTGTGTGAGCGAGGTGGAGACGGCGTGCGGAGTCGGGGGGGAAGAGGGCGAGGGGAGCGCGCCTGTGTGCGGCAGCGAGCGGGGCGTCGGAGCGCGCTGCAGGCAGCAGCCCCCGGGGTTCCCGGCAGCATGGAGTTGCCAGGCACGGTCAGAAAGTCTCCTCGGCCTCTCACGGTTCAGCAGCGGCAGGCAGAGGCAGAGCCATGCCCGGCAGGGAGGGGACGGAGGTCTCCGTGCGGGAGCGTTTCGAGGCAGTGCCGGCTCTGCGTGTCCCCGGCTGCGGCGCTGGCGGGGGCGGGGTGCGCTCG
>WEIT01031195.1:4151-19787 GCA_013389985.1 Dryoscopus gambensis
GAGCTAAGAACAAGATGGAGGAAGGATTGGGGGTTTACATAGGAGGTTCGCAGGGTGGGCAGAGCGTCGGGATTGAGGGTGCTGGGGTGCAGAGGCGGTACAGAGACGGGATTATGGCAAGGGGGCCAGTAGGAATACCGTGAGGGAGGTACAAGAGCCAACCGGGAATGCAGGGAAGGGAAACAGACATGTAAGCAATAAAAGGGGGCAGGGAGCAGCAACAGATCGATCAAAGGAACAGAACTGGGGTACATGATGTCCTTAGGAGAAGCCTGCCTCTCAAGCCTGGGGGAGGACTCCCTGCCACAGCCCCCGATGGGCTGGGTCACCACAACATCCTGGTGTCCCTCTGTCCTGCCCTGAAGTTCCTCCAGGCTCTCCTGCCCCTGCTGCTCTGCCTCTTTTTGATGTGTGAGTGGCAGCGAGAGCTGCTGTGGCCGTGCTGCGAGGGACAGCTGCTTTCTGTGACAGCACGCAGTTGTTCTATTGAGCCCAGTCAAAACAAAATGAAACAGTAATTAAGATTTATGAAATAATTGTCTCACAAAAGCCTGCTGAAAAGGAGAAGCGATAATAAAAGAGCTGAAAGAAAAAGAATTGCTTGTTGCTGGGACAACTGAAAATGTAGCAGCAGGTAAGGCTATTGCTGATGGGCCGAAAATCTGAAATTTAAATGTTCTCTCTGCTTTCAGCAAGTGCCACAAATGAATTTTTCTGCATGCCTGACCTGCTTTGTAGTCAGCTGGCGTGGGATTGTGACTTGCATGTAGCTTCATTTGCTAATGCAAACCCCAGTGTTGGTAATGCCTGACTGAGTGATGCTTCACTGCCCTTCTCAGGCTCCTGTTGGAGTGAAACACTGACTGAGATGATCTGAGCTCCTCTGTTGCTACCTGAATCCTTGTGCAACTGGGCTACTTTCAATTATAGAATAGTGAAAGCTTTGAATTCCTGCTCCAGACGAGTTATTAACGTCGGTATCACACTGTGATAAAACCACATTTTTAATCTTGCAGTACTTAAGGTACATAAAGCATCACTGCTGCTTGAGATTTACTGGCTTCCCACTGCTCAGGTTCACTTTGTCAGCAGCAGAGGAAAGTTGGCTTTGAGCTCACAGGTAAAATGGAAAGAACTGGAAGAAGTTGCTGTTCAAAGGTCTTCTGTGGGCAAGGGGAAAATTACAGAGTTAGTACAGATTGTCTGCTTTGCTTAATTAAAAACAGAACAAACAAAAAAAAAGCGAAACAGCCCCTGCCCCTCAAATCTCAAAAACATACGGGAATTACAGAAACATCAGAAATAGTTAAGAAACTATTAAGTCTTATCGCTTCACCAGTTAAGGTTATCTTTGGTTCCTGTGGATGGGATTTAGATCTTAACAAGAAATTCTTTCCCAGGAAATATGGGAGGGGAAGTAGTGCTTAAATCCAAGACTGTTATAGTCTGGGTGTTGGAGACCTCAGCAGCCTGGAAAACTTGAGGTTTGGATTATCCAATTTGTGCTCAAGCTGTTAAAGCTCTTCCTGCTTTTCCCTTGCTCCAGAGGCTTTCTGTCTATGCTCTTTTTTTGCTGCAGAAAGCTTTGGCTGACCCTTTTGGGTGGTTTTGCAGAGCAGAGCATGAGCTGGCGCTGCACAGCAGATTAAATCGTGGACTCCTCTGCTGGCAGCAGCTCAAGGCTTTAGGTGTTGGTAAGGGCTCAGGGAACGTGTGAATGCACCAAATTCCTGCTTCTGCTTCCCACTTGGACACCTGTGGGCACAGAGGTTAATATTCCAGTGGATAATTGGGTTTTTCAGCACCAGCTCCTCTCTATTTAGTAGTAGCTTTTTATGAAATGATGCAATTTCATCACCTCTGCTTTCCTTTCTTTTGACAACGAGTGTTAGAGCCAGACTTTGCTGGTGTAAATAGGCATTAAAACTGCTTTAATTACTCTGCTTTACCCCAGCGGAGGCTGCTGGGACTTTGGCAGCTTCTTTTCAGTGCAACCTAATTACTTTTACACAGGCAACAATTTTCTCTTCACAAACCACCTGACCTTGTCAAGCGGGTTCGTCTTTGACCACAATCTGCTCCCCAAACTTCCAGCTCCTTAAAAAAAACGTGATTTTAAGCACAACTTTCTGTACAGGAGTTAATTTGAGCTTTCCCTGGCTTGCACAGGAAGGATGTTTCCCACCAGGCAATGCAGGGAGATTTGGACACTGGGACATTGCAGCCAAAATAAATTTACTCCCAAAGCTGGTAGAATTTCAGAGTTTTGGTGCAAGACATGATGACCTCCAAATATCTCAGCTATTTTCTGTAGGTTTTAGAATTTATGTATTGTTTTATGCAAGTTGCCATCCATTTAATGGACGGACTTGTGGGCTGTGAGTGTTTTTAGATCTATTTTGCTGCAGTAAACTGGTGTCACGCTACTACAGATTTTCAGATTATTTTAGCTAAAGCAGACACATCTGAAAGGTACAGAAGACCAGGATCTACAGAAAACACAGGAAAGCATCAGAAACCAAAAGAGAGAGAGGCTTTATGACAGCCACAGCATGACTCCAGCTTTTATCTTTGCAAAGAGGTAATATATTCACAATATCCCATTGTCTTTCCTTTGAGGGAGTTTCAAAGATGCCTTGAGGAAGGATCCTACTGTCTGATAACTCTAATTATCAAACTCCATCCAAAATTATCCTGGGCTGCTATTGCAGTCTGAGGCTTTTCAATATCCAGTTTGGAGAGCACTGTGGGGGCAGAGGAGCAGTGTGCTGGGAGACGGGAGCAGGAGCTCTGCGGCTCCATCACATCCCTGGAAAAATGTCTTCTATCCTGTTCACGTGGGATAGCCTGGTTCATTTGCATGTTTTGGGATACAAAGGGTGAGCTGAGCAGCTTGTATTGGATGGTTTGATGTGTGCAGGAAGAGGGAAAATGGGGCTTCTTCATTCCCTGTGCTGCAGGGGAGGAAGGAGGAAGGGCTGGATGGAGTGACAGGAAAAACTCTGGGGAGCTCAGCTTCAAAACTGAACCCAAGTTTCCTGAGTATGGTATTTTAATCAGTGGTTTTGTTGGGTGCCTCCTACGAGCAGCTGCACACATCTGCCTTTACCCTTTTGGGAGTCACGTTCCTTCCACACTCCCACAGTGCCTGGCTGTGTCACCGTGGTGCTCCAAAAATTACGTACCCTGCAGGCAGTTTAGTTTGCTTATTCCTGCATTCCAGGCAAGCTAATATTACTTATACCTGGGCTCTAGTTAAATACTGAGCAGTAAATTTATAATTTATAGGTGTCAGAGGCCTCTAAGCTGGCTACAGCTCCCCAGCATTGATTTGGGGGGCACCCTGATAAGCATTTTGTCTCACAGAAAGGAAGCAGCTTGTCAGCTATTTGCCTCCTATGTGAGACAGGTCATGCTTGCTCCGTGTGCAGGCTGCTGAGTTGAATTTTAATTTACGTGCATTAAATTAATACCTGCATGGTTGCAACCATCAGATCAAAATGTTCTTTGAGAATTAAAACTTGGAAGTAAAATACGCATTGGAGTGGACACATATCTGTATGTTTGGGCTTTCCGAGTGGGAAATCCCCAGTGGGTGAATCCAGAGCCCCTTGGAAGCCCACTCTTGTAAAAGAGTGTCAGATTTTATCCAGACTGGTGGAGGATTTCATGTTTTTTCATAGCCCCATGCGCATTATTTTGCTGTGGCTACCCCACAAAACCCTGTTACCAATGCACAAGTGTGCTTTAAACTCTGTGTTCCTCTCTTACTTCACATTCTATGGTATTTTTCTCTGTTTTGGAAGAGGTTTGTGTTAGGCAAGGCTTCAGGACATCTTGGTGTACCAGATGAAGATTTGAGTGTTTAGATGTCCACTTCACCCCTTTAATGGATTTTATTCACTCTGTTATTGAGTAGCAGGAGAGAAGGAACATTTGTGCCCTCTCTGTTTCAAGTCACTGGTACTATTGATAAATTATATTCATTGGTATTATTGATAAATTAAGACAGAAAAATACACAGGGGTTGGCAGATTTGAGGTTCCAGGTTCATTTCCTTCCAGGATCAGAATCAGTTACTGGACTTAAAGTTGCTAAAGGAGAAAGTAATGCCATAGGATAGACAAGGCACATGCTCCAAAGCACTTTTTTTGTTCCCATAATATCTTGAACATCAGTGCTCCAGATTCTTTTTGGGCATCTCAGTGGTGCCAGTGGCATTAGCCAGGAATCAACACTCGCTGAGGATCAGCTGATGGCTGGAAGGGGTGAACAGGGATGCTGAGCAGGGTGGGGGTGAGTCTCTCCTGCACAGGCAGCTACAGGAAATCAGGCATTCCCTCCTGTCCCGGGATAAAACTGAAGTGTCTTTAACTGCTGCGATTTCCTTACAGCCTTTGCTTTCTTTTTAGTCCCACAGCAGGGATGGCTGGATGTAGTTTCAATCTGATATGAGGAGGTCTTTAAGAAAACCAGAGTTTCTTGGGAAGTCCCCGTTCTGGCTTTCTTCTGAAATGCGAGCAGCAGTGATAATAAACCCCCCAAATTTTATTTCTTTTATGTTTCATTTATTGTGACTTTGTCCAAGCCAACTTTCTTATCAGTGCTCCGGGCCAAACCAATGATGCCAGTAAATCATGGAACATTTCCTCTGCTCCGGGGTGCTCCAGGGAGGCTGCCTGGATGCTGCCAGTCCTTCAGTGTGCCCTGCACAACATCCCTGCCGAGCTTTCAAAGGCTGATCTCCCTCCACACTCCCTGTGGGAGGGTGGGACCTCCTCCCCAGCCTTGTCAGACATGAGTTCAACAAGGAACTGAACGAAGATGCCCCTTGCAGGTGACTCGCTCTGGCCCTCCTCCCCAGCCTTGTCAGACATGAGTTCAACAAGGAACCGAACTGAAGATGCCCCTCGCAGGTGACTCGCTCTGCCCCTCCTCCCCAGCCTTGTCAGACATGAGTTCAACAAGGAACTGAACGAGGCTCCCCTCGCAGGTGACTCGCTCTCCCCCTCCCCTCCCGGCGGGGAGAAGGTTAATGATCTCCTGTGCAAAGCACAGAAGCACTCTGCAAACCTCCCAAAGCTGTGGAGAAGGGCTGCTCGAAGTAGATGCTCTCACAGCACCAGAGGGAGGAAGGGTTCGGGTGGACATGGACACCTTGGCTTCAAAGACTTTCTGAGCTCCCTAAATTGCCCCCGAGCTCCAGGCACAGAGCAGCTGCCTGCCAGGTTTGTGGCTCCCGTCGGCAGCGAGTGCTTCTGTTAAATTCCTTCTTTCAACCTCTGGCTCCAGACAGGGGTTTTGGGGGCTCATTTATCCTTTCTGGTCGTTGGTGTTAAATCCTCCTGTCCTGGTGCTGACTGTGGAGCTCCTGACTCCAGTTTTCTTCTCACGTTGCTATTTCAGAGGAAATGAAAGTGCCTGGAGAGGGTTTTAAACCTGGCTAGTGCTGAGTGCTGAGCTCCTCAGTCTTCTTTTTAAAGGCAGCGAAAGCTGCCATTTGTGTTAAAATCAAGAGGGATGTGAATCTCCAGGTTTCAGTAAATTATTCCTGTCACTTGGTCTCTGACTTCTGCATTTGTGCTCCTCTGAAACTTATTAAACATGTCTGAAAAATAGAAGGGAAAGCAGCACACCGCAGGTCACAGTAAATGATGCTGTTTATATTTTGTCTACACTAGGAGAGGCAGTAAATTAGTCTGGGCTCCTCACATCAGGGAGACTTTAGATGACATTGAATATCCGAGTGTCTCTCTGCGGGGACACGGTGTGCTGCCGCATTTCCTAACTTTTATCTAATTTTGAATGAAAAGGAATGGAAGTGTGTGATGTCTATCAGCAAATTAGGACATGGATAGACAAATAACCTTGGTCTGGAGAAGGAGAGCATGGCCTCGTGTTTGTGATGAGGAAGAAATGGATTTTGTTCTTGTTTGTCATCATTCTCATGGGACCTTTCATGAAACACTGAATGAGCCCACCTTTTGTCTTCCCTTCTTTTATAGCAGTCCCAAACCACTCACTAAATATGGGGGTTTTTTTGCTGGTTTAGCTTTAGCTGAAGTGTTTGTGGTTTTCCAGAGCAGATCAGATTGGGTGGCATTGCCCTTCTTGCTATTCCCACTCACTCAGAATGTCATCCCATCTATAGGGTCAGCACAGGCAGGATCCTGCAAACAGCTGGTTCCTTTTTTTTCCTAAACATGGATGTCATGGGGTGATTTGTGCTATATCCCACATTATTCAGCCCCTACTTAGCCATGATTCCTGTGCTCTTCTGTGCTTTTAAATTGTGAATAAACCTAGAAGAACTACACTGGACACAAGGCAGACTTGGCCTGGATGAGTTCCAGCTGAGTCGAACCAGGTGTTTCCACTGAGGGTCAGAGCCCAGCTGAGCCTCGGGGAGGTAACGCATAAGAGAGAGGAGAAGAGCCCGGGGGGGACTGCTGAGAGAACTGCTACTGAGAAGGGAAGGCGTGCCAGCAGTTTGAGCAATGCCATCCTGCCATAATCCTGGAAGAAGACCAGCTTGCTGACTTACAGAATCCTGTCACTGAAAAATACCGGGAGCATCAGAGACCCACTGAGCTCCACCGCCTTCGGGGGCCCCGCAGCCCGTGCCGGCCAGCTCCGATCCAGCTTCACGGGAGAGAAGGGGAAACCGCACCCACAGAAGGACTTCCAAATCTTTCAGGTTCTCTCCCCTCAGCGGGAGGTTTTGTTACTCTTAACCTGTCTGTTTGTTAAATAAGTAGTTTCACTTTCTCTTTCACCTTCCTCCGAGGAGAATTTTCTTTTCTTCCTGGACCTGATAAGGGGGGAGGGGTGGCATCTCCTTTGTAGGAAATATTCCCCTCGGGCGTTTCCCCTAAATTTGGCCAAAACCATCACAATGGACCATGGAAACCACACACAGAAAAGACACAGAAAGAAGACATAAAAAAAATCTGTGACTTGCCCAAAACCAACCGGTATTCTGGAGCCTGCAGGTATTCCCAGAATCCTTTGTACAATGGAAAACTCTTCTTTTTATATATTATTTTCCTGAAGTAAATTGAGGACTCCTTATTATCTTCCTGCAGTGTGCAGATTGAGTATTCCTTCTGCTAGTTCTCCTCCTGGCTTTGGGAACTGTGCATGACCAACCTGAGCTAGATCTTTTAATCCTCAGTCTGGGATTTTGGGAATTTTCCTGAGAAAATTAATTGTGACGCTATTAGTCTCCGTAACCTTTGCTTTTCCTTGGCAGAGAGCCTTAAATTGTATTGTAAGTGAGAAAAAGATGTGCATATACCCTTGTTTTGGAAAGAAAGGAAAGGATTGAGTGCTTCAATCCTTGAAAATTGCTGTATTACAGAGGACAACTCCTGGTTTACTTTGTCTGCGGCTGATGTGTGTTTGTAAAGTTTTATTGCCTGGTTCAGGCTCATTAAAGCACCTTTTGGAGGTGTCACTTCTGAGAAGGGAGCAGGAGGGATGGAGGACGGAAAGGCCTCCTGCCTCCAGGCATTCCCTGACTCCAAGTCCTATTACTCATGTTAAATCCTAGCTCTCCAACGTTTATCTTGCAAAATGTCCCGTATTTTTCTAAAATGATTAGATTGACTAAGGAAATAGAGACCTACTTTATATGATGATACCTTGTGAAATTAAGGTTGACAGGCAATAGACTTTGTCTGGGGAGGCACTTGAGAGAGAAAAGTAATCAATGGAGAAAGTTCTAGGGAAAATGCTAGTGTAAGAATGAGTGGTTTCAAATAGTCTGCTCATAAATTCCGGCTGGACTTCAGGAGTTTGCTCACAGATAGAGGAAATGAGGTTCTGCAATGACTTTCCAATAATAATGGGAAAAGCAATCAAGCGAGTTGTGAAGATGAAATAAGTTTTATGCAGGTAACTGTGCTATAAAATTATCATCTCATTCATTCCCTGGGAACTTCCTCACAGGCCTCTGTTTCTGTCCTAGTGGAAATTCCCCAGTGGGCAGGACTGGGGCTCTGTTGCCAGACTCTTATTTCTCTGAAACTTCATAAAAACTTCTCCTAAGCTTTCAGGAATCTTTATGCATAAAAAGTGGGTTGGGGTGGCCCTGGCTGGCTGCTCTCTCACATCCCAGTCCTCAACATGTCCCATTGTTCATGTGCTGGTGGAGAAGATGGGGGGTAATTTGTTGATTCTTCTGCCATTGCACCTCAAAGTGTAGAAAAAATTCCTTTATTTTTGAGCATTTCTGACTTTCTTCACAGTTGGCATCTCTAAAGGCCTCTGAGAGACATAAACAGCAACATTCCCATTTTCCACATGAAAATAAACCTTGCCAGCTTGGTTGGAACTAATTTTCTAATTAATGGCTCCCTGATTTTCTCTTTTCCTTAGAAGCTGTGGTATTCCTGTGGATAACAGCACTTTTGTTGTTGTTAGGCTCGTTTGGGTTATTTTTCCCTAGTGAGTCTCTTTTGATTTAATGGTAGATGCTTAGGGAGAACAGTATGGAGGAGATAAATGAAACTGCACAGAAAATATTCATTAGAAATACAGGTCCTGGTCTCACTTGCCACAGAAGAGCAAGATGTAAGATTGCTTTTCTTTAGGTCCTTTTCTCACAGCCTATTAACAACCCCTTAACTTTTTTCTTTTTAAACTTTATAATTCTTTCCCAAAACTCAGCAATGTGTTTAACGAGTGAAAACATTCTCTGTTAAAGGTCACTCCACTCTCAGATTGACTTGACTGTTGATTGCACTTGGGCTCGTAGCTTTCATTCACATTAACCCCATTTGTTTTTAATTAAGCAATGTCTTTTGAGCAAAGACAGTCCACCACTGCTGTCAAAAGGTAAATTTTGCTCTTTAATACCAAGTCTTATATTTTAGTTTAACAGAGATGAAGCTTTGAGGGCAATTTACTCAGACTATGGATTTTTAAGCAGGAATGCAAATTGTCTCACAATTTGCCATGGTCCAATTTAATCTAATAGCTTTCAAAGTGAATTCTAATAGAAACAACTCACTCAGCCATGGGCCCAGCTGCATATTTTCATGTATTTGCTTGGTATCCAGTGTGTACCAGGTAGCATTTCGCTTTATTAATACTCTACTGTCCAGTGGAGACCCTTCCAGAGCTGGTGGGTTCCCTCTTCCTCTCTTCCCATCTGAAAAGCCCTTTGCTAGTGGTATTCACAAAATACTGCTTTGGGGTTGGCTAATCAAACATAAGCTTTCATATAAAGGTTATAGTGCTTAAAAAATGGAAAACAAACGGAAAAAAATCCCAAAGACCCACAGATTTTTGGGGTAAACCCTGTGTTTGTGTTTTTCATCAACTTACTTAATTTTTCCTGTTTTCTGAAGTGCATCAAAGAAGAGAACGTGGAGAAGGCTGTCTGGGATCAATCAGCAGCAGCTCTCTGAATGAGCAGCATAACAAATTTGGATGATCCTGTGCCAGGACCTGTTCATGGTGAAAACATTGGTATCTTTTCCATTACAGATGTTAAGTTTTCTCACGGATATGTTTTGGATGATAAGTATCATTGTACTGGAATTGTTCCTTAATAGTGGCAGGAGTATGGCATTTCTTTCCTATCCTACGCTGGCTTGGGTGCCACCAACACTGAATCACGGAACCAAAGGATGGGTTGGGTTGGAAGGGACCTTAAAGCCCATCCAGTGCCACCCCTGCCATGGGCAGGGACACCTCCCACTGTCCCAGGCTGCTCCAAGCCCCGTCCAGCCTGGCCTTGGGCACTGCCAGGGATCCAGGGGCAGCCACAGCTTCTCTGGGCACCCTGTGCCAGGGCCTGCCCACCCTCACAGGGAGGAATTCCTTCCCAATATCCCATGTAACCCTGCCCTCTGGCAGTGGGAAGCCATTCCCCGTTGTCCTGTCCCTCCAGGCCATTGTAAACTGTTTATTTATATTGTTTGTTGTCTGTGTTAATCACATAATGCTGATTCCTTGCACCAAGCACAATTTCTGGGCAAAGAAACCAACCAAGAAAATGTAATCCTGTCTAAAATTTGCAACTGAAAGGGCAAGAAGGGTCTTGGAGAGTATTAAAACATTTCAGATGATATTTGGCAGCTGAAGGCAGACAAATTCCTAAATCTTTCTGAATTAATAGTGATTAGTAAATATTATACAAGCTTTTCTAAGGCTTTTGCTTTTTCTTTTAAGCCACTGCTCTGTTCTGACAGCACAAGTGGAAATTGTGGCAGTTGTGACCAGAATGCTGATAACTGAAGCAGGCACTTTTAGGCAGTGGGATTCATTAGCTGGTTTTGCTTGAGCTGTATAATATCATTAGTATGACATGTATACTTACACAATTAATTTGCTTTGCTTTTGACAAGACAGAACAGAATTTCTCACATATTTATTTTTTTTGCTCCTTCGCTTGTTATTTCTTGGCAATGGAGTAAAACTTGTCTGGAATGAAACCTTTCCTTCTAATAGGAGGTTCTGCTCAAAACATCTAAACTTTTGTTATTCCATGTATTCCCTCCTCCTTGCTGGACTTTTTGATAATGGCTTCTTGGTTTTTTCTATTGCTTTTTGGGAAAACTAATGAAAAGGAACTCAACAATAGTAATCAAAGTGAATTATAGCAAAGCTCTGGTTTTCAGCTCACAATTGCTACAGAAATGGGGACCAATTGATTACAAACTATAGGCACACATAAGCGAAATTTCCTTTCTTTTATTTGGCTGGTAGGTTGATGTTTCCTTTCTTACAGGTTCTTTTTTTTTTTCAGGAGAATTTAACAGCCAAGTCCTGTCTGCCTACATGGGAGACCTCATTGCCCTTTGGGAGAAAGTTAGGAAGTGCTTCCTTTGCTTAAAATCTCAGGTATTTTTTATTTTACTTTTTTCCCCCCCCACTTAGTACTCTGCTCCAAAAGATGTGTCTTTTACTGCCTCTCACACCCACATTTCCAGTGCTGCTGCTGCTGCTCTGTGCCTGCATTTGTGCTTGTAAAGGAAAAAGTGCTGGAGGCTGCTTCCAACATTTTTATTGCATCCCTATATTTCTTCTGTGCACGCCTCTGCTCCTGGCTCTTGGAATCACAGGATCTCCAGAGCTGGAAGGGACCCTCAAGCACCATCGAGTCCAGCTTCTGGCTCAGGACACCCCAACAACCCCACCCTGTGCATCACTGAGGGCATTGTCCAAACGCCCCTGGAGCTCCGGCAGCCTCGGGGCCGTGCCCATTCCCTGGGGAGCCTGGGCAGTGCCAGCACCCTCTGGGGGAAGAGCCTTTCCCTGATCTCCAGCCTGACCCTCCCTGGCCCAGCTCCAGCCGTTCCCTGGGTCCTGTCCCTGTCACAGGGAGCAGAGATGAGCCTGCCCCCTGCCTTCCTGAGGACCTTGGTCACGTGTAGGTTTTGCATTATCACCCCAGCAGGTTTTGTAGCCAGCTACCTTTTGTTCCTTATGCAGACTGAGTTGAAGAAGATGAGATTTTGGTTTTTGGCTCTGCACAAATTTCACCCTGTGACCAGTGCCTGCCTCTATCAATGGTGTTCGTGGTATCTGGAATGGAAGCTCCTGGGTGTGATCACACGAAAGGAGAAGCAATAAAATCACTGCTCAGTCAGGTGGAGTGGGTTACCTGCTTCATGCTGGGCTTCCTCTCAAGACATTTTTGCTCCAGTGAAGCCAGGTCCGTTTTGCTGCCTTTCAAATCTGCTTCGTTGGATTTTTGTTTTCCCTCTGCTCTCTGTTTTCTTTCCTGCTCCTTACCAAAGTCTCTTTGTGAAAAGCATGGGTTCCTTTGGGCTACACTTCCTGCAGGGACACCTTTGGCATTCCCACCTTTGGGGCAGCACAGGGACAGCTCTGATCTCTGCTCGCTGTGACAGGGACAGGACCCAGGGAATGGCTGGAGCTGGGCCAGGGCAGGGTCAGGCTGGAGATCAGGGAAAGGCTCTTCCCCCAGAGGGTGCTGGCACTGCCCAGGCTCCCCAGGGAATGGGCACGGCCCCGAGGCTGCCAGAGCTCCAGGGGTGTTTGGGCAGCACTGCCGGGGATGCCCAGGGTGGGGTTGTTGGGGTGTCTGTGCAGGGCCAGGGGTGGGACTGGATGGTCCCTGTGGGTCCCTTCCAGCTCAGGATGTTCTGGGGTTCTGTGATTCTGTCCCAGCAGAGGCTGTTTGCCAACCAACATTCCCTCATCCCTACTGGAGTTTCTGCACTTGCAGCTCTGTCCCAAGGACAGTCCCAGAGATGCTCTGCTGACATCCTGGAGGGCACTTAGGGTTAAAATTAAGATAGATTTGTAGCCACTGTATTGCAAATATGACTTTCCAGAATCACAGAATGCTTTGGGCTGGACATGACCTTAGAGATCATCCAGACCAGGGCAGCTTGACTGCTCCTGGATCCCTGGAATTGTCCAAGGCCAGGCTGGACAGGGCTTGGAGCACCCTGGGACAGTGGAAGGTGTCCCTGCCCATGGCAGTGGGTGAGCTTCAAGGTCCTTTCCAACAGAAACCATCCATGACTTTCTGATTCTGTTGTTCTTTCTCACAAGCTGTGTGCACATTAAATCTTCCACATCAAAAGTGTTTAAATTAAAAGCTGAGGTGGTGCTGCAGAGCCATCCCTGGTACAGGCTGGAAGGACAGGCCTGGGGTTTGGGGGAAGAAGGCAGCACTGCAAGCCCCACTGCTTCCTTTGGATTCAGAATTTCACTCTGAATTCCAAAATATTTCACCCTGCAGTGCATTGTGCCTGTCTGTGGGAGGAAAAGATGAAACTTGGGAGCCTTGCAGATCCCTGAGAATGGTAATCAGCCAAATTTGTGTTTTGGAGGGGAAAAGGAGGCTCCTGCTGATAAGAACGACTCTGTTTGATTCTAATCTCTTTCACCTGTTGAACAATTATTGATGACTTTCATTACAGTGCTTGTTGCTGGTGCTATGAAAGGAGAATAATCAGCGCTGCATTAAGGTACATGTAAAAAGCCTGTCTCTATTTGCATGGTAATGAAGTACTACCTAAGGTGTTAGAAGGAGAATCAATAGGCTAATGAGATTTTATGCAAACAATCTCAAGTAACAACCTGGGCTCACCCTTAGATAAAAGGATTTGTTTGAAAAAGAAAATACTTATAAGGTGGGTTTTCTTTCTTTAAAAAAAAAAAGTATTTTTATATCAGTGCAAATTGAAACATGAAAAAAGATCTGTTTTTTTAAGTATTACAGAAAATAATTCCAATCTGCCTGGATGCTGTAGAAATAATGGCCTAATCAGGCTCATTCTTGTAACTCCTGTGTATCAGTTTCATTCTTTTCCTTGGTGCTGCTATTTAGCCTTGAGGATGAAGGGTGTAGAAGTCCACAGCTGAAGGCAAACCATCCTGTTTGGAATTAAAAAAAATCAAATACTAAAACTTACTGCCTACAGCTCCTCAGGTAACACTCCCTGGCTTTGCACTGGGGAGGAGACAACTTTTGGAGTGAAGCACTGACCATTTGGGGACAGTGCTTAGATTGAAGTAAACACACCTCAGTATTCTGGAAAAATGAGTGGATTTGCTTGTTTAGTTTTGTAGTGGTGCCTTTCTTTATTCTATTTTAATTACAATTGATTCTTGGTATTGTTTAAACACAACAGTGTTGCAGAAAGCCCATTTTTCAGCTGGGCTGTTGGGCTGAAAATTAAGATTTGCTGCAGATTTTGGTAGGAAGAGGGAGATGAGCTCTGTGTTTTCTTGGAGAGAGACAGAGAAAGATGCAGGGAACTGCTGTGCCCAAACTCCCTCTGGGTTAGCCTCGCTATGCCTGGGAAAAACCTGGGAAAAACATCCAGTGCCAGCATATAAGGTGCTGTGTAATAAGGTACAGAAAGATGGGTTCAGCTGTGTGAGGTCGTGTGAAACCTCACAAAGTGTGGGTTTATCCACCACACACAAAAATAGATTGCAAACTCTGCTGGTTTATTGGAAAGACTTGGGAAAAGCAGAGGCACCATCAGGAACCTCAGGCAAAAACAAAAGAAATTTTAGTAAAGATAGAACTAAACGATTCTCTTTATTTTCCCAGGTAGCTCAAGCATGAGAGAGAAAAACATGTTTTTATCCAGAAACCTGCCTTCCCACCAAAAATCCTCATTCTCTTCGTGCAAGAAATAAGAGTTTTCTATATTTTCTCCTGGGTTTATTTCCATCAGGCAGCACCGTGGGTGCAGGAAGTGTCTGTCCCCAGCCAGGCAAAAACTCTGATGGACTGTCATGAAAAGGACATGGAGGAGGGGACTTCTTCCTGCATGCCTAAGGATGCATTTTTCCTGTCAGCTTCTCCTGCTGCTCTGTTCCTCATGGCACTGGGCATGCCCAGCTCTGAGATGGCAGAGGTGTTGTCTGCACAGCCTGTGCTGTGGCAGTCTAAGTGAAGCCCTTGCTGTCCCCAAAACTTGTGGGGTTTTTGTTTCCATGGGTGTTCAAAACTGAGTGGAGGGAAAGAGCCAAGTTATCTTCAGAATCCCAAAATGCTTTGGAAAGAACCTCAACGCCCATCCAGTGCCACCCCTGCCATGGGCAGGGACACCTTCCACCAGCCCAGGGTGCTCCAAGCCCCGTCCAACCTGGCCTTGGGCACTGCCAGGGATCCAGGGGCAGCCTCAGCTGCTCTGGGCACCCTGTGCCAGGGCCTGCCCACCCTCACAGGGAGCAATTCCTTCCCAATGTCCAACGAAAATTTGCCTTCTTTCAATTTGAACCCATTGCTCCTTGTCCTGTCACTCCATCCCTCATCCCAAGTCTCTCTCCAGCTCTTCAGGCACTGAAAGTTCTCATAAGGTCTTATCAGACCCTTCTCTTCTCCAGGCTGAACAATTCCAGTTGTCTCAGCCTTTTGTCACAGAAGAGGTGTTCCATCCCTCTGATCATCTTTTGCTAAAGAACAGTTAAGTGGAATGAATTTCCACTAAATTAAAATTCTTTCTTGCTAAAATTGCCAAGGAATCTGGTTCCTTATAAAAATAAAACAGAAGTGTGTGCTTTCTCACTTATCACTTCCTTGCTATTTTTTTTATTTTTTACTCTTGCTTTCTGAGGAAACAAAGCTCCCTAAGATGTGGGCAAAGCAGCGTTTTGTGGCAGAGCACTTGTGGAAATGCCCCACAGCAAGAAGTGCCTGTTTTGAATTCCCTTGGGATACTGGCAAGATGCTCCTTGAGAGGCAACAAGTGACAGGAGAGTTCCTTGAGGTGAGTGGTGCTTCATTCCACTGGGAAACTGCAGGCTGTGTTTGGGAAAGGGGTTTGAACAACCCGAACAGCTTTTGGGTAACTGTTCTGAGGGTTTTTTTGCTGTGGGGAAGAGAGTGACAAAGCTGAGGCTTTCTGATACAGGATTTCCAAGCTGATGTCTCACTCTGGGTGTTGTCTCACTGATTTCACTCCCTTCCCTTCTTCCACACCTGTGGATTGCAGAGCAAGTGAGAGTGTGCAGTGTGAGCACAGAAACGCTGCCCTAGCAGGGGTGACTCGTTGTAATGGTTTTGGCCAAATTTAGGGGAGACGTCCGAGGGGAACGTCTCCTACAAAGGAGATGCCACCCCTCCTTATCAGGTTCGGGAAGAAAAAAATTCTCCTCGGAGGAAGGTGAAAGAGAAAGTGAAACTATTTATTT
>WEIT01031197.1:1224-12192 GCA_013389985.1 Dryoscopus gambensis
TACGAAACCCTATTCTGCAATATAAAAGCACTATGATGTCAGCTGGGCATCGACAACACTCAGTTCAGCAACTAAAGTGCCAGCTCTAAACACACATGCATTGTATTCTACAAGGAAGATTAGAAACGTATGGGAAACAGCCATAAGATGCACCAGCTACACACTTGGGAAAGAAACTGTCAGTAAGGAAAGGCAAGAAGCGTTCAGTTCACTAGCTATGATGACAGATTAACATCATTCCTTTCTGATTCCATGGAAACTATGAATTAGTTGAAGAACCGAATTTGACATAAGTGAACACTGATGTTACACTTTAGTTCTCTGGGTCAGCTACTCATCAAACTCGAGCCTGACCAGTGCATTATACTTCAGTAGTATAATTCAGTACTTCAATTTGATACAGCCATCTAAATAACTGAGATTTGAACACTGAGTAAATTGCATGTAAGATGAATCCTATTTGAGATTAAGGTGCTCCAGTATCTGAATGTGTTATGATATATATATAGAAAAATAGATCTGTGTATATATATATATAAAATAAAACCTGAGCAGTGTTCAGATTTGAAGACTGTCAAGAAGGTTTTGCTGTTATTTCTGCAGCAGCAATATGACTCAAGATGTTCTGAAGAAACAAAGCAAGCACAGATACTGCAAACATGAGAACTAAAACCATACTACTATCAAAGGTGCATTGATGTCATATTGTTAGCAGAATTACGACCAACAATATACAACTCGGATGACTTAAAAGCTGACCTTAAAAGCCCACAGTTTTTACCTCAGGTTTAAAAATTCCACAGGAAAAATAAATTTAAGAGACCCATGAGAGACAGCCTCCCACCCAAGAAAAACTTAAACACACACTGCACTCACTTTAGCAAGATTTACTGTTAAATTTCATTTCTGTGTCTGTGAAAGATATAGTGCTTTTGCCTTTAAAAATTTAATAGGCAACTAAACTGAACATTATACACAGTAAGCATCTTAGTATTTTATTCGTTGCATCTTTTATACAGAATAAGCTTCACTGATATTTAATTCACTGCAGTATTCTCCTGATGTAGCAATAAAAGATTACAATATAAACAAAGAACAAAATTTTGACTTCAATTTTTTTTAAATGTGTGCAATTTTTGCAGTTGACAAACAGCATCACAATTACTGAAAAAAATGAAAGAAGCACATAAACTATGGCCCATTTTTTAAATCTCCAATTGGTAAGTTTTACTATGTTTATCATAAATATGGGAAGCTAAACTCCAGCAACTAAAAATAAACACACCTATAAATTCCTAGCAACCAGGATTCAAAAAAAGGAGTAAAACGTACAACAACAACAACAACCAAGTTTCTTTTCACTTAAGTTGACATCTGCAATCTATTTACACTATATGAGTTTAAATTCCACAAGATCATGAAAGGTTAGGAATTTTGAAATAACCTGTTAGGCATTACTTAAAATGGCACTTTTGAAACTCAGGTCTGGGATTTTAGAATTGCTAAAACAGTGAAAGACAATACACTGCAGTATGTCTATACCATTATAACATAAAAAAGAAACTACTCCATAAAGTGTCACTGAGATGGCTCAATCAAAGTAATATACATTTGTATCTTTATCAAGATAGATATTACGGTAAAAATGCTCACATTAAAAAATATAGTTATTATTGTTTGGATTTTCATTAAACCTAGAAGGGACTACATGAGCCAAAGTATGAGGAATTTAGATACATGCTTCCTCATTTTATAGCACTAATAAAAATAATAATAGAGAAAGCTCTATTATAAATCTTTAATAACCACAGTTTAATTTCCTAGTATATTTTAAAAACTTTACTATGTGGGTGTATGTGCATGCATGTCTGCATAAACACACAAACAGATAAAAAAAACCTCAAAGTGTATATTACACATACACACATATCCACATTCCTGCATGTAACACTTCCTTAATGCAAACAGTATGCAGGGACTCTTCCATGTGACAACCAGGTGCCACATGCCATGCTTTCTTATTTCTCTATGTTTATCCAGTAAATGTAATAACATTCCATATTTGGCTGAATGTCAGTGTAAAGATTCTTAAAAATAACGGTGATTTAGCCATAGCATCATACACAAAGAAATGATACTGCAAATACTGCTGATCAAAAGTTCAGCATGAAAGTTCATCATGAAATGGAATGTAAAGTATTCTAAAAATTAGTATTCAAAGATTAGTTAAATATTATGGCAAAAAAACTTGGAATTTATAGAAAGTTTAAAATGTAATTCACATTACAAAGACTGGAGATACTTTATATATGGAATTTTTAAATATGGATATGACTAACATTTATTTTTAAGCTTACTTCTATTAGAAATAGACTTGTTTCCTGTACAGGTGATGCTTTGTCTATGCCATATACAGTAGAAAAATAAATTCTTTAGCAACCTAGAAATAGTTTATAAAAACTCTTGAAGTTTCATTTTCTTTGCTAAACATGCCAAGATTAGACTGAAAACTATAAATAAAAGCTATATAGACAACAGGAAAAGTAGAACAAGTTGGGAATACTACAATTTACAGGACAGACTTTATTGGACTATTAGTTCCTGTGTGCTTTGCAATAAGAATAGGGTTGACTTTTCTTTTTTGTTTATGTTTTCTTAAAAAAGATAATTACTTGCAAGAATATAACACAATATCAAGATAATTTATAATATACATGTACTTCAAACAGCAGCCAGGTTTATGGTATTTTAGTAATCTAGAATGATAATCCAAGTCATTAGAAGTACAATACCTAGGACATAAGTGGGAAAGGCAATTTTTTATTTTGGGAAAATGGAGCAAATCAATCTCTTAATAAAAGCCTTAATTCTCAAAATCATCTATTTACTATAATACATACAAGACGATCTTAAATCTTGTTATAAGTGAAGATTACAACAGTGACCATCATAAAGCTTTTTTTTTAGAACTACACAAAACATTCTAGCAGCTGAATGAGAAATAAACTTTCCTCTTTGCAGACCTAAAAAGGTACATTTTGAGCATGAAAGAAAAAAAGCTGCTATGAAAAGTCTCACAGGTAGTGTTTATCTATGGTCTCCCCTTTGCTACAATTTGTAACCTTCTAGGTTTTTTACCACTATCAAAATATTTAACCAAAAGATTTGTTTAAATTAAGCAGCATTCTTTTACAGCAAAATTGGTACCAATATAAAAGTAAAATAAATGGAAAAAAAAAAGATAATTTAAAAATATGGTGAAAAAAAAGTCATTTGAAATTTTAGTACAACATACCACAGGAAAAAAATATGAATACAAGTTTATGTGATTTTATATATACACACTCCAAAGAGGTTAATTGTCAGTACCCAAAGTATTTATTGCTATGTATTAGCAATGCATTTTTGTATATCTTTAGAGGGTCACATAAAAATAGATTTAAAGGATAGATTAATTGAAGTCCTAGATTAAAACATTGTTTGGTTTAGAGAATTTTACTACAACAAAAGTCATGTTTATGTATGAAAAGTTATATAACCTTATATGAAAATGCCATGAACTATTTTCTAAACACTACATGTATTCCCAAGTGGGAAAAATTAAAATATCTAAAATATATTAGATTAAGTTTACAAGACCGTCAATGATCTTTTAAACATGCAGCTGTTTACAGAATTAACAGTTTTACAAAATGTTTAGTTCAGTAATGGAACATAAAGAAATAAGTAGGCAACATCAAAATTTTTGTACAATATTTGAAACTCACTTTTACAACAAGCATGTCCTTGGTATTGTGCTGTAAGAAATAGTAAGCAAGTTCACCCACCCTTAAACTGTCCACAGGTTTACTTATAAGTAAAGATGGATGGTGAAGGATCGTAAAATTCTCAACAGTGCATTTTGCATTCTTCCATAAACCACCCTAAGCATAAAGTCACATAAGTAGCCAGGAGATTACAAAATAAACTATAGCTGGGCTTTAGTTGTTTACACAGAATGCCTGAATGTGAAGAAAATTGCCAAAAATAGCATGTTAAATAACAAAAACCAGCCATAAAGCAGGCTGTAAGCATTGAATGTTTCATAAATGTAAATTTTTAAATCATTTAATTTCTATAGAAAAATTTTATTCACAATATATTGTGACAAACTGTCACAGGAATGATATAGTGATTGCAATAAGGTATCATGCAGCAGCAGCTTTGTACTTTATAGCTATTTTTGCTTTTAAAAATTAAACCTCTCCAGTCATGCTTATCACATAGTTTTTATCTGCAGCGTGTACAAATGAGGAACACAGTACAGGATATAACAAAAAGATGTCCAATCAGCTGGATGGGAATTATTTTTCATAAATATGAAGTACATTACTGTATCCTGAAACATGCATGTCTATAGCTTGTCTCTACTGTCCAGCGCCAGGCTGCCTGCAATCATCTTCTGTCTATATAATACCAAGAGGGTCTGCTGGTAACTGCGACTGGATCAGCTGAGGCTGCAGCGGGGGTGGCAGCTGCAGGGGTACCATGGGCTCCACCATCTGCACTGGGTTGGAAGGCGGTGGCTGACAGGCCACGGGGTTGGGTGCTTCTACAATCTCCCCGTTGTAAAAGAAAAACTGACATTGTTGAATGAAGGTCTCTATAACTGATTGGTGGATTTTGGTGGTAGAAAGAAACTCTCTGTTTTCAAAATCAGGTCTCATCAAGGTAGGCCAGAAACAAATCGATAAGTTATCAGCAGTCATAAAGTTGGTCTTATATTGCTGACTAACCCTGAAATGAGAATGATATGCACAGCGTGAATTAAAACCAGTATGCAATCAACTAGAAATATTCTCATAGCACTCTTAACTGCAGGCATTATTACTAAACAATCTCAAGATTTTTGCTCCTTTCCTCCAGCAATCCATTAAAACAATTGTCCTTGAATATTTTATGTGATTATGCAGAAGAAAATTTAGAAACCATGTTGTTTCCAGATTTGGATAGTTAACTAATATAAATCTGATTAAGCTTTTAATAAGGAAAGAAATTCAACATTCCGCCAGCATTTTGAACTGACAATAATAAACAAACTGAAACAGGTTCTTCACTTATTAGCTAAACTCATTATTGCAATACTACGACCAAAAAAACCCCAAAACAAACATACAAAGAATAACAAACCATCCTGTTACCAAATTTATCATCTACAAGTAAATGCCTACTCAGAAAAAACAAAATGGTTTTCACAGCAATAGGCTAAAAAGAGCCTGGATATTTTGTTTTCTAAAATATTCTGCATTCTAAACTGACATCACAATTTTATCTAGAAGTAATTACAGAGAGATACATTAAAAATCATGTGTTAATACATCTGACAAACACCTATGATATGCATTCAGCTGGCAACATGCAGTTTCTATATTACAGCAGACATCACAAAGGTAACAGAGCTACAACTGTCCTGTAGAAAGAGAAAATAAAACTTCAGAAATTTGTCAGTTACAATTTTGATGATTAACAAGAGCAGCCCACAAGAATTTCTGACAGCTGGCTGTAGCCCATAGATTCAAAAGCTGTGAAAACCATAGTAAACACTAGAATTAACACTGTAAGAAAATATTTCCACTCATTTACAATGCATGTATCATGGTAACTATAAAGCATAAAAAATAGTGTGAAGGTACACAAATACTGCCTCTCAATCTGTTTTAAGTTTGGTCCAAAGGACATTTGGATACTATTTCTGAGTGGCAGTAAAATTCATAATCTCTTTGCTAAAAAAATTACATTTTAAATTCATTTACAGATCAAAGAATAAATGAAAGCTATATTTTGCTTGGCATTATTATTAACATGCAGTATCTGCACAATCATTAGATCCAATAAATGAAGCAATGGGAACCTATGGCTAGAGGTCAGAAAAAAAAGAAAGGCATTGCACCTCTTCCCCAACAACAGTTCACTATCAGATTAAACAAAATGAACAATCAACTGCATTCCCTTCTGTGCTTCAACTTTACCTTCGTACTTTTTAAGGGTAAACAAAACCCTACCAAACCTCTATGCTGTCTCCTACCAAATTTTCCCAAACTACTTTAGAATCTTCTTTCAAGCGTTCAGCAAATGCTCATTTACTTTCTTTTATGTTCACTAAAAATGAAAAATGATGAGTGTCTCTCCTAATCCTGCCCACTTCCTCCACTGCCAAGTCAGGAAATTCAGACTGTAAACCTATCCTGATCAGACTTCAAAAGCTGTACACTGGTGTTTTCCCAGACTTTAGAGGCATATTATACCGTATTAGTCTTTATGTATGAAGGGTCTTGTTACCAAAGAACATGCATAAAATACAACCAGTATCAAAAAAGCCAATTTCAATCCAACACTATTCTGTTTTAAATGCTCATTCCTGTTTATAGTTATTCAACCACAACTACCTGAAATGCTTGGAAAGGTGCTTATAACACCAATGAAAAATGCATCTCTCTGTTGCCATTTATTGAATTCTCATGGTTACTGGTCTTGTACTTATATGATGCAGATAATACTTGTATTTTTGTTTCAATAACCAGGAATTGTGCTTGTGGACACACCAAAATATTATCAATCACCAACCATTACTAACTATATGACAATAGCACATATTTTACTGTAATGACATAGGATGTAAAAACAAAGCATCTAAAACATAAGCTTGTGATGAGAGCTCTTCTATCTTGTAGAAGACTGCTTTACCTCATTAAATGAACAATTCATTTGGCAAACATTTCCATTTTAATTATATACCAGCAGTAATTTACCACAAATTAATCTCTTAAAAATAAACACAGACTGTCAAGAGTTTAGCTACACGTTGTCTTTAAGACCCTGTACACAGCTGTATCCACCTCCTTCTATATATACAATTGCTTACATCCAAGCAGATTTCTTGTTGAATAGAATGCAACTACCTGACACTACAAATGAGAAAAAAAATTACAGCCTTTCTTTAAGAAAAGATCATGTTGTTACTAGCAACCTGTAATGTAAATCACTCATTAATAGAGAGAGGACCAGACCAGAAAGTAAAGGCCAGTGCACATCACTTATTAATAATGGAATTTACTGGAGAACATATGTGCCATTTGTTTGTATAAATGCATGCATTAGAACCTATTCAGGAATTTTTAAAGTTATGTTTAGCGCTTGCAGCAATCCAGGTACTTGACACTGTACATTCAGCTGTGCTATGCAAATAGGTGACCAGATGAAGACTTTTGACAATTCCAAGACTGCCATTCTTCCACAAAAATTTCTATCAGGTTGATAAAGAATTAACAAAACATTTCAGGTAACTAATAACCATGTCAAGTCTGAGACATTTAGTTTTACTTTAGATACTTGCAAGCACATCTTGAAGTTCCCCAATATGGGTATTTGCTCATTGATACGGTTTTATCCGGTTTAGGGCTGAATTTGTATTGGACAAGACTACAATGGCAAAATTTATCCATTTCCCTGAAAAGAAAAATGGATGACTTTATAAAAGTTAAGCAAGTTGTATATGTGATGGAGAGAAGTGTAAAAGTAGGCACCTAAATTCTAAAATCTTACACATTCCATTAAAAGAGAAGATTCCTTCCAAATTGCAATAGAGACTACCTATGTTCTCCCTGTTGACTAAGCAGGGAAGTTAAAGGTTCTTATTTCTACTCCTGTACTAGAAGCCCAGTTAGATCATTACAGATACCTGCAGAAACAAACACACAGACAGCAGTCTAGAACAATTAAATGTCATGAAAAGCTTATATATGCGTGTATACACAAAACTGTCTTGCTGAAAAATAACAGTGCAGAGAGAGAGCCATGAAAGTCCTGATGGACAACAAAGTGAGCATGAGTCAGCGAAGTGACCCTGTGGCAAAGAAGGCCAGCAGCACCCAAGGCTGCATGAGGAGTGCTGCCAGCAGGTCTAGGGAGGTGATCTTTCCCCTCTACTCAGCACTGCAAAGGCCTTATCTGCAGTCTGGGATCCAGCTTTGGACTCTCCACCACAACAGACATATACTGGAGTGAGCTCAATGAAGGGACATTAAGAGATCAAAGATTCCTCAAATGAGGAAAAGATGAGAACGTTAATATCGCTTAGCCTGGAAAAGCTCAGGGCAAGCCTTATCATTGGTTTTAAATATCCGATAGGAGGGTGTAAAGATGATGAATTGAGACTCTTCAGAGTGGTGTTCAGTGACAGGACAAAAGGCAACAGGCACAAACATCCACAGGAAATTCTCTTAGCATATGAAAACACTTCTTTATTGTGAGGGTGACTGAGCACTGAAACAGGTTGTTCTGAGAGACTGGAGTCTCTCTTCTTGGAGATACTGAAAACCTAACTGGACACCAACCTGGGCAATCTGTTGTAATTGACTGTCAAAGCAATGGTGCTGAAAAAAACAATCTCCAAAGATGCCTTATAACCTCAATTATAATACAGTTGATCTCATTCTGTGGATTTCAGAGAATAATTTCATTTTAGCTGAATAAGAAGCACAAGTAAGCTGGTCTTTTTCTCTTTTTTGGGGGGGACAATATTGTACAAGTAAAGGCTCAGATTATGATGTGATCTGCATCCATTAATACTAGTTTAGTAAATATGGAAATTATGGAAATAACTTTTAAAGATAAAAATATTAAATTTTTACGCAAGAGACTAAATACAAGAAGCAAATGTAACCAATTTACTGTTACTTATAGCTTTGTTCTAGGTTTTACTATTCAGCACAGTGTTTGGGCTCTACATTTTAGATTTTGATTGAAGCTAGCCCTATTTTGGCAGGAGTGGGACAGGGAGAGGAGGGTGTTTAGGCCAAATGACTCAAATTCCTTAAAACCTAGATTAGTCTATAATTTTAAGAGCTATTATTTCCGGGGGGGGGGTGGTCTGTAATAGTTGTAATTAGGTGCATAGTTATTATTAGGTGCAGTTATTCTTTCAAGCTTTTGTTATGCACAGCAATCATTCTTATAACTTTATAGTAGCAATGATGCCAGAAAAATAGATAAATAAAATGCGAGAAACAAATCTAAAAGGCTTTATTAATCAACTGTAACTCCTAATTTCTTTTTCCACATTTTCAATTCTAGGAGATAACTCATTGTTAAAAACACAATCTTTTTTCGTAATTATTACAACTTAAACAAAATTGAAAAATACTAAACCTGTTTAGATGTGTTATTATGTATCTGAAGACATCATAGTTCACTGGGTGGAATTTCTTCACAATTTCTTTTAACTCGTGTAGCCGTTCTGTCTTATCCATGATTTCTATAGAAATAAGTGACATTTTCTGACACATCTAGAAAGACATACTGAATAAAGCATTGCTAAGTTTTTTTCCTAGTATAATGCTACAGATAAGATACCCACAGAGAAATATCAAGTGAGAAAATATCTAATAAAATTTTATTTCTATAGAGTAACTTTTTTATTACAGAGTTTAACTAAGCACAAGAATGTTTTTCTGAATTTAGGCAGAATTACTTATCTATGTTCAGCAAATAATTACTTGACTAGCTTACTGTTGGCCTGCAGAACAGCAATGTGACAGGGTCATTTCTCATTAGAGTTTCCTCTCCTTGCAAAATGTTATGACAGAAAGATATTCACATGAGCTTCAAACATCTTAAACTTCGTAGTTATTCAAATAATTAAAAAATTACGAATAGGGCTGGTGCAGCTATTTTAAATATACTGCTCAAAGAAGAACAGGGATTTTTCACAGGCCCAAAGGATATTATTCATGCTTCAAACAGGAAATAACCAACACATAGGAAAGGAATATGAAATAAAGTAACAACTTTATTTTAAAAAACCCAGCAACTAATGCTGTGGGGATCCATACATTCTGCAGAATACACTTCTAATCAATGATGATTCATATCATAAAAAGGAATACAAGTTCCCCTCTATTACTTGACTGCATTGCTAAAAAGAACTTTGATCTATCTTAATACCAGAGAAAAAACGTTCAGTACAGTACAGCATATCCCAAATATATATTTAAAGCAGTATTAATGGCATTTTAAAAGAGTAATTCCACTTTTATGCTAAGCTATTTTATATTTTGACTGGAATTTAACTGTTATACTTTTAAGAAAATATAAAACCGAAATAAGTACATTAAACAAGCAATATGACTGAAATGTACAGCAGAAATACCAGAAATAGGTATCTACAGATATCATCAGAAAATACAAAATTTCTGATGGGCTATATATTATTCAAGCCCAGGCCCAAGCCTTAGACTTACACTAGTATTTCCATGTTTTGAACAAAAAATATTTTGGAATACTGTTATGCTACAGTCGTATTCTGTAAAAAGTGTGGTGGTCATTTTGTGGAACAGCTTGCTGCCAATACAAGACACTAATAAGGACAGGAACACTATGAAGCATCTAAAAAATATTTGTAAGGCAAACAAAACTAAGCATCTTATTAGAGTTCAAAAATAATTTGGAAAAAAATCTAAGAAAATTAGAGAATTACCATAATATCCCATAGATGTGTCTGATTTTTTAAAGCCTACTCTGAATGTAAGACTTCATGAATTCAAGGGGTTTTTCCCATTAACAACTGCAAAGCTGCTCCAAGACCTTTCATGATTTTTATCACTTAAGAAAAAATAGAAAGAAGTAGATTTCTCCCAATTGAATTCTCTAGGAAAGGAAGAAATAAGCCACAAACACATTCTGAAGAAAAAACGCATCACATTCATCTCATGATATAGTTACAACTTCGAAGTTTAAAGAATATTAAAAAATGCATGTATCTAAGCAATTTAAAAAATATTCAGTGTAGACAGTAAATCAAGAAAAGGTTGTTTATTACTTACTGGATGTTTCTAACAACTCTTGATGCAAGGAGTAAGGAACTAATGGATCTGGCAGATCTGCAAAAAAAGCTTTAAGAGCCCCAGCCACGGCATTCACTGTTACTCCCAT
>WEIT01031206.1:0-38482 GCA_013389985.1 Dryoscopus gambensis
AATACCTCCAGGGATGGTGTCTCAACCACACCAAAAAAAAGAACCTCATCCTTGTAGCTTAGCAGCTCTAAATACAAACTATATTAATATGTTGCAGTTGAAATGACTTTGAAGGAATAAGAAAAGCAGGCTCATTCTTGCCTTCCTGATGTATCTCAAAGACACATACCTATTTACTAGCAGCTATTTAAACTTACATTTTATCTATCATTTTGACTGCATCACTTCATTTGAAGGCAAACGTGCATCACTTCCCCAAAACTGCAGCTGTTATATCTGCCTTTTAAAAGCACTCCTCCAGCAATTCAGAAAATGTACACACACTGAATACTTTCCTTGCACTTTAACTGCAATATTAGAGGACCATATATAGCACTTAGATGACAAGTTTCCTGTAAAAATATTGCAATACTAAGCTAACACTTACCTGATTTGAAAATCTCATGCTGATGTTCCGCTGGTCCTGGGGGGCTACGTACCGGCCAATGGGGTCCAGGTCTTTAGGACTCACTAATTTATCAGCTGGAAGGAAATGAGAATAAAAATACAGAATTACTTCAGTGCTTTCTGCAGCTTTTGTGAAAAATTCATGTCAACTTATGTGTTGTAGTTGGTTCTGCTTTGGTTTAGATCTTTGGTTTAGACCTTTTGCTTTACATCTCATAAAAGCACAATCTGAAAAATTCAGAATTCCATTAATTTTAAAATGAATGACTCAAGCACTGTTCTTGCTACAGCTAATTACAATACTGCAGTATATAAAACCAAGCCTTTATTTGCTCACAAAGATATGTTACTAGATTAGATGCAGACAACAGACTCTACAACACAAGTCACGTAAAAAGCCCTTAATCCACAACCATGAAATTATTCTAGAGCTTTAACTATAAACTCCATGACCATCAAAAATTGTTTAGCTTTGAAGAAAAGCAGACAGCCTCTATCTCAAGGTAATCAGATAACTTGAATCCTGGAAAGCACAAGAGATAAAGGTACCTCTCAACATGGTAACTCAGGAAGAAGTTGTGAAAAAAAACTAATTAAAAGTATTTCAAAACTAGCAATGTCTACATGGAGTTTTTTACATGGAGGGTGGAAAAAACCCATCAAACCTAAAACCCCAGTAATTCAACCTTCTCATTAAAAAAAATTTAGGCCCTCCAGTAAAAATATACTATTAAAAAGTTTCAACAAATTCCTTGAATACAGGTTCATAATCTAGTATGAGCTATTATATCCTTAAAATAAGCATTCTCCTACCAAAATTGTATTTTGACAGGAAACTGTCCAAACTTCATCTAATTTCTGCTACAGAGTAAGTCACAACACATTTTCATTTCTTCTATCTCAAAGTCAACAATTTTTGTACCTATTCTTAAAAGCCCCAACACAAGGGAATACGGTATTAATCTAAACTAGAAGTGACTCATGGCTCCACTCAGCTCCACGAGAAAACCAGCTCTGCCTTGATCAGAATGTTTCTGAATGCTACTATGAAGGAGCTTCAGGCAGGGCAGATATTCAAACCTGCCCTGCCTGAAGCTTGCCAGGGCTGGGGCAGCCCAGAGTAATGGGGCGGCCGGGAGGGGCCCTGGCTGGGGAAGCGCCGCAGGAGCCTCCTGCTGCCGGAGCTCTGCCGGCCCCGGGTGCTGTGCTGTCCTCAGGCTCCTGCTGGGACCGGGCAGCCGGACTGCAGCCGGGAAGGGACCCTGCTCCTGGCCCTGCCGTGCTCCTGCAGGGCCACCACGCAGGGACACAAACCCAAGAAGATAAAAGATGATGATGATAAAAGATCACTATGGACAATAGATAAATACACTGACACGTGAGTGACCAAACCACAGCTGAGCCAACCACTCATCTAAGCTCCAGTCCACACAGAATTCTTATGCTGGCTAAAGGAATGGAAGCTACTTGAATTATGTGAAGTACTGCTGATGCAATAAAACCAATTAACCAAATGATTTCAAGTTCAATAGGCTCTGCCTCACAGTTCTTAAAAACAAGAGAGGTTTCCAGAATATGTGTTCTATTCCCACTGGTTTTAACACTGATTTACATTGCCAGTAATTAAAATATATGGTCAGAATAATTTCATATTTAAAAGAACTGTATCAATAGACTAATATAAAACTTAAGCTAACTCCTAGTGAATATTCATCACCATTATCACAAATACAAATGTACTGAACTGCAGAAGCAGATTCCTTTGTTAGCTCCCTATCTGCATCAGCAGAAGCTGACAACACTTAATCCATTTGGTCTATAAAAATATTACTAAAACTCTTAGTTTTAGGCAGCACTGAATCCATAGAAAGATACAAAAATTCTAAGGAAAAACAGAGGAAAGAGAGCTACTAAACAAAAAATTGAGTGAATTTTCAGTTGCATGAAACAGCTGAATACCTGAGATTCCCTCCCCTTGCTCCAAAATGGGGACCTTAACATAAAGGTTTTACAAACCTCCTCATCCAAAGCAAGAAGAAAACTCTGTGAAAAACAGCATCACCACCTGCAAAACACATGCTTTTTTCCTTCATAAACAAATTTTTTATTTGCATAAGCATGTGGTGCCCTCCAACAGTGACACATAGGCACTTTCACTGCCTCTGTTACTCAGAGCATTTGTAAGGATCAAAATTTTGAAATCCCTATTTCTGTTTGCCCCTCTGTGGGAGGGTAAGATTTGACTCAGGTTCATGTTGCTGCATTTAGAAATACCTGGACCTCAAGAGGCAGAGCCCAGGCCCAGACACAGCAGCAGGAGCGACAAAGGTGAGACCGTGGGCTGCCTACACAGCAGGAGCGAGGAGGCTGAACAAACACAAATTAATTGATACCCTGGAGGCACCACAATGATTTCTGAATGGATAATGAAATGGGAAACCAATACCTTCCCTGATTTCAAAGTATTTGGAGCCAGGCTTCCACTTAATTAGCAAAAACTTAACAAGCAAAGTAATACACACAAACACTATCATCAAGGACAAGATTGTCATTCAGGTAAGTATTCACCAGTAAGGAGCGAAATCAAAACACCAATTCTAAATTAGTATGAGTAAATGGAGCTCCTGATACAACCAGTGGTGAACACATTGCTGTAAGATCACCAAACCTTGTTTGCAAGGACTATGAGAGGCAGGAAAAAAATTACTTTGAAATTTTGAATATTTGGGGGAAAAAAAAAAGAGAGAGTGAATGAAAAGTAGTAAATACAGTGGGGAAAAAGTTTTGAAACAATAAAGGAAACAGTTACTAATGACATTTCAAAAAAAGATTTAGCACATCTATTTAAAAAAATTGTGTAAGTCTGTTCAGCGAAGAACTGAAACACAAGAATGTTAAGTTACACAAAGAACAGTTAGCAAACTATAAACAGAATTTATTTAACCAGCATTCTGCCGGTACAGAATACATAAATATTCCTAAGATCAATACTAGCAGAACTACTACAGTACACCTACACACACACACTGGAGGATTACTTGGCTAATACTCTTAGAAGATAAATTAGTTTTTTTAATTAAAAGTGAGATTGCCTGCATTTACTTTGAAGCACTGGCTAAAAGAGGAATTTTGCAAGGAATACAGCAAAACCAAACAGGTGGAGCACCAGACAGACCCTGTCCCTCCATACCTAAAGATACATCCACTGTTCTTGCCAACTGCTGAATTTTTTAACTCCCCTTCAATTTGTCTCATTTTTATTACCAACAGCCTGTTTCCCTTCTGTGTTAACAGAAAAAATAGTTTCCAGAACTCCATCTACTGATTACCTGCTGGTCATATTAAAATAAAGTAATATATGTTTCTCCTCAAAGAAATCCTAAAGAAAAAACTCAACTGTGAAGATTTTTCTGGATTAACCACTCTTTATGCATTAGCCTATAATAAAATCATTTCAGGTGAGACTGAGAGTTTGTTTGTGACTGAAATGCACCATAACAACCTTCAATGGTCAAACTTTGATATGCACTTTCAATTGCTCATACAGTTTCTTCTTTTTAGAAGAGTAAAAAGAACACAGATGAATAAATCATTAACTTGCTCTGAGACTGCACCTATTCAAAGTTTCAACTTGTCTTCCTTAAAGCAGTGAATAATTGGAATTCAATGCTATAAATCACTTACAAACATCACTGTACAGGTGCAGCTGATACGGTTAACCCACAAAGCATCACATTAATATATTGTCATGAAGAAAAAGAAATAAGAAGGAAAGCCAGAAAAAAAATAAATCTATCATCATGTTTAGATTTTCAGTACTCTATGAAATATTCCACTAAGCTTTATAGTAGGCAGCATTTAAAAAAAAAAAAAAAAAGAAAAGACTGACTGCAAAGCAATTTTTGTCTGTCACAGATGTACCAGAGCAGAGGACACATGAGCCACTCAAGGTCCATTCAAAACCCCAGCCAATCTGTTCAGACTGAAGAGCAGCACGCTCAGGACAGCGCGCAAAGCGGCCGCAGCGCCCGGCTCTCACCCAGCAGCTGCGCTATGATGTACATGGCCTGCCCCCACAGGAACAGCTTCCCGTCGCGCCCGCTGTTACTGGGGAACCGCCGCTGGCTGCCGGGGCTCTTCTTCTCCAGCTCCACAAAGTCGGCAGGCACGTAGTAATACTTGGGGACAACAGGGCACCCTGGGGAGATGGACAGCAAGCACAGCCAGTAAGTAAATATCACTTCCCTCATTATTTGATTGGCATCCCCTAATAAAGCTGAAATGGATCCAAACCAGGAAAAATTGCACCCCAGTAACAGTTTGAGTGAACAGAGATTGTCCTTCTTGTGATCTCTGCACTGAGGAATCCCAGGGCAATACTGAACTACTTTGTATTTCACCAGACACTTCCTCAGAATTTCTCCCCAGAACAGGTATGTTGTCTGTGCAGCACTTTCTGTGCAAACTAAAACTAAAAAAAGTCACCTGAAGGAAAATGCAGTTCAGTTAGGAAGGCTTAACCAAAAGCAATGAAAGCTGGGTCCCAGTGAAACACCCGGGGTGTTTTGCCCCCCAGTTAACAGAGGCTCAATATCAGACAACTCTTTCCAACCAAAATTCCTGCTTAAAAAAAGTCAGCTTGGTTTTGCACACTTTTTATTCATTAAATGTTTAAAACCAGCACTTGAATTTTGAAACACCGTGAAACAAAATGGCATAACTTCTCTACTAGAAGATACATATGTTGTGTCCAGAATTATGCCACAGGTATTGCTGATCATTGTAGATCAATAAACTTTAGATCAAAACTTTTTTAATGGACATGCATCAGGAATCTAGAGACATGATTACAAATGATTGACCTAATTATACGAAATGAAAAGCAAATTAATATGCTTCCTGCATAATTAAATTCCACCTTAATATTGCTCTACTCTTGAATTAATTTGGATAAAGAACAGGTGATAAACAGAATAAAGTTGTAGTGTTTTACTCTTCCCTTAGAAAACAAAATTACTGGGAAGAAGCAGAGAAAAAAATGGAAAAGCGAGAGTTATTAGAGATAGAAGGTTCAAATGAGTGAGGCACCAAAACACACCCAGAAATCTTAAGATGTGGCATTTGTGATGACATTCAACAAAAGGAACCACAAGATTAATTTAGTATCCACAAAACTTCACATACTCATTAATAATCAGAAAAAAGCAATAACGAGCAAGAAAAATTTGCTATATAATGCAAATTTGGTAAGGGAAATTTTGATTGTCTTACAGAAACGCACTTGAAAAGGTTTAAAGAACATAAGATATATTCTGCATGTGCTTGTGTAACTGTAGCACAGATGTAAGAACAGGTGACTAAAATGCTGAGTTTTAAAATTGGATTCTTCTGTTCTTGGGCCACTTCTTTTCCTCCCACACAAACTTATGGTCTTTTTCTTTTCCTTAACTGAATTTTGGATGGATGTGCCTGTAGGCCACCACCAGCCTTGTCTCCAGTGCCATAAAAATCCTGAAGTGCACAAGTTAAATAAGAGAACATTCATATTAAAATTATTATGTTGCCACTGTCCCGACTCTAAGCTAGAAACAATTTCATATGCATATACCAAATTATTTTTAAAGAGTTCAAAATTAAGTGACAGTGAATGATGAGAGTAATTCTCAACTCCAAGTTGTTCCAAGTGGGAGAGTGAAACAATCTGACTGCTGGTAGTTAATATTTGCCTGAAAAGTCGAAGTGAACTTTGTAAACAATGAAGCAGAGGTGAAGGAGGGGACGAATGAGTGGGCACAGTGTAAATCTTACATCAGTATCAGCAGCATTTTTCCAGATAATGTTATTTTTATTATCACACTTTATGATGCAATGTATCTACATAAAAGAGAATCAGTATTTTGCCATTGGGAAACATGCTGATATTCTTACTTCTCCTTTGCTCTGACCACAATATACATTAATAGGAAAGTCAGTGTTTTTTATCATTTCAGATCAATAAAAAGCTACAAGTGTTTCAGAAGAACATTTCCAGATAATACCTTCAGGTGTATGTTGAAGCAAAGGGTCCAGAAGATCCTGATATTCCTTTACTTGTGTAGGATTTCCTCTAAAAACACCTAAAAATAACCAAACAATAATTGATTTAATGGAAGAAACAATTTTTCCATGCCCTCAAAGTTCATAAAAGAAGAGGGAAAAAAAATTGCAGTGTTTACTTTTCAGAACTAAATATTCAGTGCCTACACACTGAATAGCTCATGAAAAGTAAAAGACTGATCTGTAGATCACAACAGTCAGCTCCCTGATGCTGCTTTTGGGGAGACACTGGTGTATGCTTGGGACTACCACTCCCTTAAAAGTTGTTTTAGCAGAACTTCTCACGATGAATCTGATCAAAACTAGCATGATCTATGCTCAGTTCACTGAAAGTTCTTAAATGAAAATATACATTAACAATACAAAACCCTTTTCTGTTCATCAAAGAAAACACAGATCTATTTGTCAAGTAAGCTGATGTGTTAAAGTAGAATATCTTTAAACTTTTAAAGGGGAACAAGCTAGATGAAAACTTTACATTATAAGTCTTATACTAATATTCCCTTTTTCAACCACCAAAACTTTTTTTCTTTCCATGGCTCTTCAATGCTCCATCAAACCCAAAGCTTGACAAGTATTGGCCACTACATTTTCAAATATTCCTGATTATACACAGGAATATATATAGTTGCCAAGAGACACAAACGCAAAGTTTGCACACAAAGAAGGGTCTGTTTTCAGTGACACACTGTACTCTTTCAAAACACTCGAGGACAGTCATGACGTAAGAGCAGTATCTGCGCCTCCCAAGTCATTGTCTTCTTGCCATTGCTGTGTATGCATTTGAAATTTTGCATTAAGGAAGCTTGTGGTTTTGGAGACATTTGCACAAAATCTACTAACAGAATTGTTCTACGTCCTAAAAGTGTGGTCCAAGCAAAAAGGACAAGGACAGTATGTGCAAAGTATGTATTTTTTAGGGGGTTTTGTATACAAGAAGAATAAAATGCGCTTTTTATTCCTTTGCTAGCTTCAGTTGAAGATGACTATCTTTTTGTTCTCAAAACTGCAAGTGGGCAGCATTAAATGTCAGTGCCTTTCTCCTCAGTTTGGGGCCTCACTCTCTGAAAAATGTCAAACATTTCTTTAGAAATATCAATTGTGAAACCTTATTATATCTTCAAACACAATATTTTAATCTGTGGGTGGCCGCAGAGGAGTCGAGGCTGATGGCAGATTTCTGTGCCCCTCACTGTCTTTATCTGAAAACTATTCAACATGCTACAGGAGAAAAAAAAGATGGGCTGATTTTACTCCATTTAAAAATCTTTTTGACAGTTGTAACCCTACTCATTTTCTTATTCAGGCTTCTGTTCTATGCAAGTTTTAGCTTCCATCCTGAAATGATCCCTTGAACTTTTCTGGTGTGTCTCCTGTCCTCAAGTCAACGGCTAGGTAACACTGGTTTTGTTGCTCTTAATTATTTTATTTTGTTTTATTATTCAGTCAGACTGACGACGTGAAAAATCGTGGCCAGGAGGAAACCAGACCTTTCCTGGTTCCCTTTCTTCTCTTCTGAATTCTGATTCAATTGCCACACAATGCTGAACTTGAAAAGCCCTGGTGCACACTGAGTGTGTCAGAGGGTTCTCCCTCCCTGTTCTCTCCCGTGCTGCTGTGAAGTTCTGATACATCTGAAAGTTTTTATGCTTAAAAGGCAATGCAGGACAATGCCACAGACTGAAGCTTTTAACAAACCCTTACTGAGCTACATTCTAAAAACAGTTCCCATTAGAAATGCTGAAATGCAGGGGGTTGGGATGCTTGGGGTTTTTTAACCCAGGAGGCAGAGCTCTCAATGAGATGTTTAGTGTCACTGCATTATGGTTTATTTCGCCAGGACAGGAAAATAATTTTGTATCTTTCCTCTAAAAGCTCATCTCTCTAATGCCTTTAAGGAACAGGAATGTAAAGCTATACTTACCATCAATTATCATAAAAATAAAAAACAGAGGGAATTCACACTCAATGCCATCAAAAAGCTGCAAAGAAGGAAAATTCATCAGACATTTCATCATTTTCATTTATGGAAATGAAACTGAATAATCCTGTTAAATAATTTCTAAGCAACAAAAGACAAACATGAATGCAAAAATATTTTAGTACATTTAGGTTATCGCTTCTTAATTCTATGGGCACTTAAACTGTGCCTTTACATCTGCTGTGGCTCATTCTTAAGCAGAATATTTTAATAATCTACTTTTTATTTTTCACAGAGAAACTATGGGGAAAAAATAAATTTTCATTTAGATAACCTTAAGTAATAAATACTGTGATCAAAAGCAAAATTGTTTTCCACACACTCAGACTGTAGTCAGCTGTGAAATTAAATGAAATGATAAATAATTTCCTTATTTGTTATGTGAAATCAACTGTACCCTAAATGTAAATGAAAGCACATTCATTACAAAATAAACCAATGAGTCACTTGCTGACTTAGCAATCTCTGAAAACTGCACATGCAAATTACAGAAGGCAGCTCCTTGCCTTGAAGCCTTTAGGAATCCCTGTGCTACCCCGATTCCAGGGCCTGGAGGGGTGTCAGGTACGTGGGGCAGGGATTTTACCTTAATTTCTGCTGGTTTATAATAACGCCGCGTTCTGTCCTCCAGGGCTGTTCTGTACCCGTCTCGCAGAAATCTTTTAAACCCGTATTTTCCTTTCAGCTTCCTAATAATTTTATCTAGTGTTTGACCAAACAGAACCTCATCATCCAAAGCAAATGCAGGATAACTAACACAGGGCAGAAGAGCTGCATCAGTATTCTGCAGGAGAGGGAGAAATAGGGCATTACAAATTTAATTAGATCCCTGACAATTATTTGATGCACAAACAAAGACTGTTTACCTTACTAAGTGAAATATACCTTTGGAACATTATCTTATCAAAATCACAGTGCTAATATACGGAAACAATGTGCAAAGTAAGACTTCTTAGGAAGTATTGGGATAAACTACAAACCAAATGTGCAGATGCACAGTTTAGAAGACAACTCAATTTGACTCAGGATGTCACCTGTTTTACAGCTGATAACGTGCAGGCATAATTGAAAACATTCTAAAACTTTGTGTTTGTTTGGGGATTTTTATTTGGTTTTTTGTTTTTTAAATATATTCTTCAGATTACTCCTGGAGGAAACACAAATATTTGGGTGTCATTTGCTCAAAAAGAAGCACAAGTATTTTATGAAGGTGCAATGCTGAGAAGTAGCTATGATTAAATCATCATTTCTGAACAGCCTTTTCAGAAATATTCTTAGGGTGCTGGAACAAACAAGCCTATCTGATTTATAATTAAGAAGAAAAGGGAATAATTAAAAAAAAAAGAGCAACCTTCTCAGGAACCACGTGGATCTATTATGAATTAAAAACACGAGAAAAATTACTAACTAGTGCATCACCTCTACAGGTAAGCTTCCAGAAACACACAAAAAAGTATTCTTTTCTGCTGATATAGTCAAGATATTCAACTGTGTAAAATAACTGTTTTTGCCAATATGACTGACATGAACCCATAAAAGGAAGAAAAGGACACAAAGATTTCTATGGGATAAGTAAGTTATAAAATCAGCTTCTGCTGGAATATTTCAAGTCTCCAGCAAATAACAAACAGCAAGAGTTCTAAAAGACCATTTGACTACAAAAAAAGTAGCTGACGGGGCCTTTTATTTTAATTATCCAGCATTACAACTCTGCTATAATTCTTCTACACAATAAGTAAACTATTAATGTTTAAGATTAATAGCCTGTTTCATGAACAAAACTGCTATTACATTCCAGAATGAATAAAAAAGTAGAACTCTATTATCACTCATTTTAAATTACTGATTCTCTAACACTAAATTTACCTTTGATGCTAGTACTGAAATAGATGTTTTTTTAACTAATCTATGCTTATGTCACTTAGATTTATTCACTAAGGAAATACATTTGTAACGGTAGCTTACAACAAAAAAAATCATTCATATTCAGCAATTTATGATAAGCCAACCTTAAAGGCTTTTTTCCTAGACAAAAGAAAGAATTATAGCTAAAACAAAGGGTTTCAAAAGTGCAGACACAGTGTACAGTGGAAACTAGGCCAAAAGAAAAACCAATCACCACAGCTGCAAATCTCACTTAAGTTATTTCAAATTTTATTTTAAAATGGTTTAGAAAGCTACCAAGAGGTTACCATTTTAATCTAAGTATTAAAAAAATAAAGAACACCATTTTAATTCCTCTTCAGAAAAACAACTACATCAGAGGGACACTTGAGAAGCAAAGATTTAACACCTTCCCAGCAAATTTCACCATTACCAAGCAGATCAGAAGGTCCACTGTACAACTAAGAATTCACATCCATTTGTTTTCTCCACACTCTGTTGAGGTGAATTTCTTTTAATGACTTACATGAGACCTTGACTCCCGGGGCAGCAATGAGCACAGGGTCTGTCTGTTCCGGTTATGGGCGTCAAAATCCACAAATATAACCGACCAAGAGCAGCCCTGTGAACACAACATTGCATCTATTTAAGGGAGAGGGAAGAAGGTTGGTGCATCCTGCTGAAACTCACTGGTTCTGTGTTTGTGTTGTCATTGCTTGGTAGCTGAACATTTTAATCAGAAAACATAGCACAACATCAAGTTGAAAATATTTTGATTTTTAAATATACTGAAGTATAGCCAAAATTAGATGGCTTCATCACTGATTAGTAATTATATGATTCATTCAAGCTATTAACTCTTCCATTAATTCATGAAAAATGAGGCCTGTATTAAGGACAAACAAAAAAAGAGTGGTTGTTCTTCCCTGTGAATGCAGGAAATGTTCTAAACAGTGATGCTGAATATTTCATTACAAGTCAACACAAACAACTGGATATTCAGCACAGGTACTGCTTTGGAAAAGGACTTTCATAGCAAATAAAAATGTTCTGCCTTTCAGTTATTTTAAGGTCTGCATTATCAACATTTTGCTCCTTAGCAACATCTACTTCCTAATAAAATCAGTAATTTTACACTATATTTCTCTGTCAACCTCTTGCTGCTTCCTGAAGCACTCAAAAAAATTCCCCTGGCTGAGATAGATTTTAAACAGAATTAACTGCATTTAGAAGTATTACCAGTAGGCAACTTCTTGCAAACTGAGGTTTGTTAATGAACAGGTATCTTCATATATGTTGCAACTGATCATGAATCCCAGGATCACTCCCTCACTGGAAGACACATTCAATGTGAATTCATTCCACTATGGTCATAAATACCAGAAATTTTCCTAAATCCACCAAATTTCTCCTAAACAGCAATCAGGTTTTTTGGCATACTGCTTTCCTAGGAAGACTGTTCCAGAGTCCACCACTCTAATTATTAAACACTTTAATTTCCAGTGGAATTTCTACATGAATACCTCACCACCTATCTTTGTGTGCCAGGACTACCATCCACTGAGACACCTTTCCAAAGGGTTTTATTCTTACTTACTCTTTAACTGCACTCTAATTATGCACAGATATAAAAATACTCAGCTTTTGCTCAGTATTGCTAGGGTAAACAAAACATTTTGTCCACTGTCCTCATGGAAAATAATCTGTTTTCTCAGTCATTCTAGCAAGATATACACCGAATAGTGCTGTGATAAGAATGTACACAAATAACCACACTGGCTTTGATGATTTGTTAACTGTCTTCTTAATCTGGATTCTGATTATTCACAAATCTCTAAACTCATGCACAAACTCTGAACACAACCTGCCTACACACGCAGTTCCAAAATGTGTGCTGCAGGGAAGGGGCCTCTGGGGATTCAGGAGCAGGCTGAGCATTTGCATTTTGTATACCCACAAGCACCTTGTTTGACAAATGAACTATTTTTCACTCCTCTAAAAACTGTAAATTTCTGGAGCAAGAACACCTTACAGAGACTTGATTTATGAAGGAAAAAAAAAAGTTTAAAGTGTTTTTGCCCAAACCAATAGAGAGCATGCCGCTCAGACACAAACAACTGGTCCCGCTCTGCCAGGTCAGCCCCGAAGGCGTTCATTGGCAGCGGTGCCCCAGCAGCGATTGGTGCAGGTGCACCTGTGCAGCTGCACGTGCAAACCGGCCTCTTGAGGGGCTCAGCGGGACTGCTCAAAGCTACTGCAGCACAGCTGGAGCTAAGCACAAAGGCAAACTCTGCACCGACTGAAGGTCAAAACGGGTTCTGTTAATGCCAACTACAGATCTTGGAAATAAACTCTCAAAGCATTTAAACTGGTCTTGCTTCAGCAATTTATTCATCCGTTTCAGAATTCAGCAAAGTTTCCAAAAAATTTTGGAAATCCAGCAGCCACATTTACTTGAAACTGTTGGGAAGGTAAAGATTATAGATAAATATCATTTCTGAAATAATAATACTTGCATAGTGTCTGATCATTATTGAAGCTCCTTACTAGCTCCTAGTTCTTAGCACTTGACATCAGCTTTTAAAGTGTATGGTATGTCTCCTCCATGTGTACATTTTCTAAACCACTAATTTGGAAGAATATTCTTTTATTTTAGCTACAGACTACTATAGGTATAGCACCAAAAAGAAAGATGCACGTAGAAGGGGAATACAAAGCAGACAGAAAAGTCTCAGAAAAGGTTTGCTTTCCTAATTGATCCAAACCATATGAAAGGATGAGAAAAGACTTTATGGCTGTGCACGACACTGAAATAAAAAACAGGTAAAAAAGTGGGATTACATAAAAGCAGCTTGTTTAGTCTTGATCAAAAGCCATGTGAAGGAAGCAGACAAAAGGAAGGTAATGCTTGAAGGTGAAGGTATCCTCTAGTAATAGCAACAGATACAGTGCTGAAGGAAAAAAACATTTTGGCAACAAAATTCTTTTTCAGACTAAGCTGCAACCGCTTTAGAATTTTTTAAAGGAAAAATCCCAAGTAATTCTTGATAGTAAGGACACTAATGATCTTTTCATCAGATAAATTCTGTACCTGCAACAGCAGCAATCAGTTTGCAAACTAACTTCCTTTAAAGCTGGAATCTAACAAATGTGCTAGGTACTTCTGAATATCCTCTGATCCACCCTGTAAATCATTATTGCTAACAAAAAAAGGAGGGAAAACAAACATTTTTATTACCTGATTTCCAAAGAGATTGAAACCGTTAATTGCTTCTAAAGCTGCTTTTGCCAGCCCCACGGAGCTGAGGAGAAAACAAAACAAAAACCCAGAGATATCACAATTCAAGCCCAGGCTAAAACTTCACACACTTGACAGCTTTCAGTGCCATGATCTTTTCTTGAGTTGAATTTTGTGCTTAATGTTAATAAAATGATGATGCAGCAGATTTGGGGTTGTTTTGGTGGTAGGCTGTTTTTTCTTTTCTCTGAAATACTACTCAGCATTTTTATTTGCCTTCAAATGTCAGAGACCATCTGGAAAAAGCTGTTCTCACCTTGCTATCAGACATCTGGCATTATGTATTTCAAGGTCTTGCTAATAGCATACAGACAGAGAATTTACTTCAGCACAATTTTTCAAATCAGCTCTCAAGCATTAAACTTTAAAAGACTGATCTCTAGCTTTCAATATAATAAAACAACTCATCAATCTGGATTCATAACAGAAGGATTTTCTGATGTCAGCCATATAGTGACACATTTTTTATTTCACTCCATCACAAAGAAAACAGGGCCCAGATATTCTATCAACAGGACTTCAAGTTAGCACACACGTTTAAAGACATTATGGACTAAAATCACTAATAACTATATAATTTAAAAATCAAATTCTATATTAAAATTATTTATTCACTATTATGTAAATACTACAGTACAAATAAAAATATACATTTTAACAAAGTCTTTTCATTAAAAAAGTGTAGTTTTCCATTTTCCTTGTGAGTATTTAAAAAAAGTGAGGAAGCATTCTTCTCATTTCAGTTTCACTCCTTTTTCTCAGTTTTAAAGAATATATCACTATAGATAGTCCAGTTTCATTTATGTCCATGCAGTAAGGAACTAAAGCATTCACATTCACATAGAACACTACATTCTTTGCATGTTGATTCCAAACTTCCAGACATTACGGTGACTGGGCACCTAAAAGTAAAATGTTACAACAGCTATTTCCCCCAGGTGCCAGGTTTGTGACAGTTCTGTGGAACACAACCACTCCCGGCAGGGCAAGGCCGCTGCTCTGCTCCCTCAGCGGCGACTGAAGTGAAGGAGCTGCAGTCACTCCAGAGGCCCAGCTGATTAAACAAACCCCTCGTACATCCTCTTAGGCAGTCTGGTGAAACAGATTCAGAGCTTAGCTTACCTTGTTTACAAGAATAATTAATGAAACACTGAGTTATAGTAAATACTCAGGTAATAAGCACTAACAATTCCCAACTTCTATGTAAGAGGACTTGTGACTGTATTGACAAACAATTTCATCATTCAGCCTGCCCCCAAAAAATTTACAAGAATCAAATTGGCAGAAATCTGCAAACAGAGACTGTGCTTCAATCTTTATTTTTCTATGCTCCATGTAGCACTCTGGGATGGAAGCAAACATTTTACCTTACTGTAAATAAAATGATTTTTACTATCTATTAATGCAAAATATGACATTTCAAATGATTACTAACTAATCTATATTTTAAATATGTGGTCTAATTATGATTACACAGAAAATATTGAAAATAATGAAAAAAATTCAGTGCAGTTACAGAATTTGGTTTTTTAAATATTACTTTACCTGTGTTGGTTCTAATATTAGAAACACTTTAGACTGATCTCACACTTTATCGTTTATAAACCTCCATTTTCCTTTCTGAAACACTGCCAGAAATAATACTCCTGGGTTTCAGTTCTAACTGGTGCAACAAGAGAAAGCTGACCAGCTTAACCACAGCCTGCTCTGCAGCTGCTTCACTTTGGTGTCTTCTGATGCTGAAAGCTTTTAGAGCCAGAGAATGAGATGAAGAAATAAACTGAACTCAGAAGTGCTGTGAATGTAATTATTTTTCTGGCTTTGTTTCAAATACCTAAAAAAAAAAAGTAATTGTTCTAAAAACTTGCTCTATTCCAATTATCACCTAGTAATTGATCAAACAAATTGGCATGATGACTCAGAACAGAACTTTTCAGAGAAATTAAGTATTATTATCAAACTGCATATACAGAAGATGAAAACCAGAGAAATCCTGCACACTGGAGGCTGTATCACATGTTAAAATCTCATACTTCCCTTTCAAGTAAGGTTCCTAATATCAACCTTATATATTTTGAGAATGAGAAAAAAGTTACTGATAAAAGGTAGAGAAGTAATAAATGTTCAACTGGTATTCAGATAACATAAAACTGCTCAATCTGTCTACAAAATAGGATGATACTGCTTGAGGGAAATTGAAGGCAAATATGTATCACTTCCTTGAAATCATCTCTACTTTGCAGACTCAGTCATTATTCTACAATAAGAATAATTTAATAATTACTGTAATTAGTCACCATTTTTCTACCTCTAGTTATTGAAAGCCCATGGAGACTTCACTACTCCCACAATTACTAGCAAGTGACTATCTAAATGTCCCAACGTTGTCAATCACTCCCTTAACCACACACACAAGTACTACTTAGGTTACCAAAAGTTTTATGGGTAAATGACAGGAGGAAGTTACTTTAAAAGAAACAACAAGTCTGCGAACAGCCCTTGTATGAAGTGTGTCTTTAGAGGAGTGAACAATCACGCAGCACAGCGCACTTCAGGGCTGTGACCACATTCACGCTCATTTCATTCCTTCTGATTAATGCCTTCCTGTTGGGCAAATTACTAAAGAGGTTTTACAATAAACATTATGCTCATGTCTTTGTATAGAAAATACATTCCTCATACTCTACAATTTAGTAACAAAAGAAATGGAGTGTCTTAACAGAACAAATTAATGGCAAAATGTATTTTAATAAATTCGTTCCTTCCTTCGCTCATTAAGCCACTGTGACCAGACTGTACTAACCTGTGGGACTCTGCCTGGAGAAAAAGGTGCTTACTTGGAGATGGTCCCAAAACAAAACCTAACCCAAACCCTCTAGAAACATTCCTCTGAAAATTTCACAGGATCATTAAGTCATTGGCTGGAAGGGACATATGGAACTCACCCAGCCCAACACAAAACCTCACTTGAAGCCACATATCATAACCAAGACCAATTTAAGTAACCACAGTCTCAACCAGACAAGTCTCAAAAACCTCCAAGGGTGGAGATTCTGTTTTGAATATCCTGTTCTTTCCTTCACTGTGCTTCAAACAAAAATTTTTCCTTAATGTCCCCACTGAACCTCACCAGGTGCAATCCTTAGACCTTATTTGAGCTGCCAATTATTTTAACGTGTCAAGGATTATCAAGAGCAGTCTTGCAATCAGAATGCTATGGGTAACATTTGACCTTGAGCCATATTTAGGGCAGGGGAAGATGAGACTAACCTAGAGAAACCACTTACAGCTTGCTAAAAGAGATTTAGTAAATGCACTAAAACAACATTCATAATTCCCACTAACTTTTAATTGTTAGATTCACCCCCTCAGTAAAATACTTGAGGGCAAACACTAAAATTTGCATATTCTTAGCAAATGTAAATCAAAATACACCTTCAAGTATATCCACCCTTAATCATCCTCCCGCTCAATTTCTTGCCTCCATTCATCCAAATGCTGCGCATTTCAACTGGAACATCAAGCACCACAGAGGATATGAAAAATAAGCAAACGAGAAAAAATTTCTACATCACTAATAATTATGTAAGTGTATAACCCAAAATAGAATAAGGAAGGACAGCACTACAGCAGTGTAACACCTGCACTCCAGACAAGAGCAAGGCCGAGGCTCTGCAGTCCCGGACTCGGAACATGAGGATGCTGCACTTGGGCAATTTCCTTCCTCTCTCAGCGCATACGGGAGGTGTCAGAGGCAGTTTGCACAGGTACTCAGCAGATGCCTGCAGAGCAGCTTGATCAAATGCTTACAGGACAAATTCATTTTTCTGAAGTTCAGCCATATGGGAAGGGATCACACTACAATAAAAGCTGTTACAAATCTTGCCTTTGAACCAATAAAAGACATCAATTTGCATACATCAGTGAAGACCTGCTCCACAGAGTGTTCTGCTATTTATCATTTATTAGAAGTGTTTGGAGCTGTACTAAGAGAGAATACCGAGGTTGTGAAGGCTTAAAATATCTGCATCTTTTATCATGGGCCATAATGTGCAGCTATTATTCACAGACTTCCAGTTGTATAATATCCTCTTTGAAAAGAAAGCCTCTTTCAATAAAAGACAAGAATTCCCTACTCATTCTGAAAGCAAACACAGCCTGCATGGAGACTTCCAGCAGAGGCTTTAAGGGTCAGGAGTGCACCATCCATAACACTGACCCTGAAGAGACCACTTTGGGGTCCATAATCACAGAAGACACACATAACATCATTTGTGAGTAGACCTGATACTCATAATTGCTTCATCAATCTAAACCAAAAATGTTCTTATAGCTCTCTTTGGTAGATACGATTGGAACATAAAGTATAAAGAATATTTCAGTGTACTCAGGGTTTTCCTCAATAATATCTAAATATCTCTTTTGATGCATGTTCCCCTTCCATTGTTCCTGATTTATGAGAACAAGGGAAATTGCCTACCAGCTTCCTACAAAGAAGCACAGTATCCACATGCACACAAAGAAAGATAAATAGGGGCAATACTTGTTTCTGATGACCAAAGTCTACTTCTTAAATTAGGACCAAGCTCTGTGCTTCCCTTTGTGCTAGCTCAATGATCTGTTAGATTGGCCCAGTCCATCTCAACAAAACTTTACCCTTAAAAGAAATCCAACTTATAAATGTCAGTCTAGATCAAGACAAAACATGCTCATTTCCATCTGCTTAAAAGATGCTAAGTTTTCCTTGGAGGAAATTGACATACTGAATAACCAGAATGCTGCAAACAACAGGAGACACAGGAGTTTCAATGTTCCTTTTGCACACTTCTATGAGGTGAGATGTGGAAAGAAGCATTTGATTCTCTATGTGAATGCTCATGTAATCTGGCATTTGACAATTTTACAGACACAGTAGGAGAAAACAAAACTAAATAAAGCAGATTATGTAACAACTACTGGGATTTTTTTAGTTCTCATATTGATACAAAGGTTCTATAAAAGCCCTGAAAAAACCACCTAATTTAAGAGTTTTGCTGCAAGGACATGTAACTATAACTTCAGGGTAAAATATACATGCCTGCATGTGGACTAAAAAAAAAAAAAAAATCATTCTCAAATGAGAACACATTTATTTGGCAATATTAAAGACTGGAAGAAATGTGTACTATTTACAAGCCCATAATAATTAGGATGGTCAACAATGTTTTGAAAATCCTAAGATATCTGAGCTATATCCATTTTTATGATTAATAAAACCTCAGAAGTCAAAAAGTGGAGAAAACAATAGTAACACTAGAAAAATCAAGTTGTCAGATTACAGATTTGATCCTTCAATGCACACAGCACATGAGCAACTGCAGTGAGGTGAGCAGGACCACCCCAGCACTAAAATGCTACCAGCATTGCTCCCTGTCTCCTGGGACAGGGCTCACAACTTGCAGCATCTGAAGAACCTGGGCAAGCGTTTGGCACTAGGCTGCTCTCCAGTGCCCAGCATCTTCCCACCGTGGTGGAGATGAGAAAATCTAAGCTCTTGATTCAACAGCTTTTTAAAGCAGGATATTCCTAACCAGTTTTGTGAATCCAATCCCACTGCACGTGCCTCAAGACCCTGAGCTGTTCTGAACACAATTTTCAGAATTATAAACATGCAGCTGCACATAATTGTTGGAATTTGAATACTCAAACAGCTAAGCATCCATGTGGTTATTTCAGCATGCACATCATGATGAAATGATCTTCACATTTTCCCAAAATACATCCCTCAGTCTTTAGAGAACCTTAATTTAGTTCAAACAGTATTTTCATGCATTATTATTTTTAGCTCCCCCATGAATTCGTTTTATTAATTTACTTGCTTTGACTAAAAGAGCTACATTTGCTCACCCACCTTGAGTGCAGCTCTGGACTGCCATTGTTGTATTTACTGCCTCTTTCCCAGACACCAAAATCCGGTACACGATAGGATCTCTCCACACAAAACACAAGATTTTGGATAAAGGACACCTGCAGGAAAGAAAAGTGACTGAAGGAAAATAAAGCACAGTTTTTCTGGTTTTTTCCAGAAGATGAAGTTGCTGTAACTGTTCTTTCCATCCTTTTCTGACTGAACCCAAAGAATGATGTTCCCAAGTTCAAATATTCTCTTTAAAACCTGTTCTTAATCCCAATATGTTAAGAGCTGCCCCAACTGAGGTGCCAATGTGAATTTTCACAGAAGTTCCAACAAAGGCAGGGATAAAAATGATTTCATATTCAAGACACATATTTGAAAGGTGATTTTTTGATCTTTTCAGAAAAATTTATCCTAACAATATCAGAAACCAAAACAAAATTAGAACACAGAAATCTTAGTGCTTTTTCTTAATTTATTTTAAGAGAATTGATACGCCAAAATTTTATTAAATTAGCTCCAGATAATACATATTTATGCAGATTCAAACATACTCCTTTATAAACATAAATTAAAATCTAAACCAGTTTATTATAATTAAAATCTCTTCTTGGACCAACACATTTCAACTGAATACCAAAGTACTGAAGGGTATTTCAAGTTATTGAAGGTGTATTCAACTATAGCTGGGAACTAATTTAAGCAGATAATTTTTCCTGATTTACACTGTTGAAAGAGACATTTGGAGTTGCCTGACTGTAGAAAAATGAAATTGAGAATAAGTTTTATCGTTCACTTTAAAGAGTCCACAGATTAGAGCTTAGAGAAAATTTAACCACAAGCACAAGATTTACACCAGTTCATCCCCAAAGCAGGGATTCCATCCCCTTCCATCCAAGTTATTCTAGGCAACTGTGGAAAAGAAAATATCACAATGTCTATAAACACAACCATATTGGGGAACTACAGGGAAGGATCCACTTTGTTACAGCAAGTGATTTTTTTAATGAATATACTGAAAGGTACTTGCTTCTATTTTAAGTTACCTGTATATACTTCTGTTTTGTATTTTTTCTCCATTTTTCTTTCAGTTTAAAAAAATTACTATTTCAGATACACTCTTTATGCTAATACCAGTCCAGCAGCAATATTGGAACTCTAGACACACTTGTCTCTCTCTGTATATAGTATGCCTCTGCTAAAATTTCACTATGGGGTGCCCATGTACAATTATCTGCACGCTAAATCTTTTCATAGCTACTACTTTCAAGAAAACTCTGTCTCACTCTTTAGCTATGCCCAGTGTATTCATCCTTGTAATTTAGCACTTGGTTGTATTAAAATGAACTTTCTCTGAATGATGCCAGAAGACCCAGGGATTAAGAGCTTTTCCCATGTCTATCAGTAACTGAAATTTGTATGAAGAAGCAAATAGGACCACATAGAAATATATAACCTTACTGATTACTTTTTACCAGTGATGGTGTTTGGAACACGGGAGAAAAATGGTCAATTACAGACATTTTATGACACTAACTAGGGTTTCCTAACAGCAGATTTACAGCAAAAAAAGCCATCAAACAGCTTGCAGCCAACCAAAATCTTCAGAGAAAAAAAATCATTCATATCACAGGCATGTAAATGCTGTAACCAGATCAATGCTATGGCACTTGCAGAAATTAAGGGTTGCGTGTTAAGCTTATTTATCCAAAGCTGAGCATGTGGAGATGGAAGTGTAATAAAGAGCACACACACAGCATGGATGACTGCAAATACTCCTGGTGCTGGTTAATGTGTAGCTAGCTGCTCTCACTCATTCACTCGCACAATCATACACTGTTATCTTTGCTGCGGATGCAAAGATGCAATTAAATTAATTTTTCTACTGCCAACAGATGAACCAGAGAGTAAGTCAGTGACAGCTGCCACGCCTGCCATCGAGAGGCAGCACTGCCTCCGAAGCCAAGGGCTCTGTGTACAAACATTCCCACAGCCAGCTCGGCAAGCAGCGCCCATGTGCCAGCACCTCGCAGCGCGCCAGCGCCGCTCCTCTGCAAGGGCAGGGGCTGCATCCAGCCCGCCATGGCGGCACTGGGACGGACACCCAACGGCGCCTTTGGGCAGCACAGTGCCACACCCTCGCTGCCACATCCCCGCTGCCACTGCCACATCCTCACTGCCACATCCCCACTGCCACAGCCACACCCCCGCTGCCANGCTGCCACACCCTGCCACTGCCACATCCTCGCTGCCACACCCTGCCACTGACACATCCCCGCTGCCACCTCCTGCCACTGCCACACCCCTGCTGCCACATCCCCGCTGCCACACCCTGCCACTGCCACATCCTCGCTGCCACACCCTGCCACTGACACATCCCCGCTGCCACCTCCTGCCACTGCCACACCCCTGCTGCCACATCCCCGCTGCCACACCCTGCCACTGCCACATCCTCGCTGCCACACCCTGCCACTGACACATCCCCGCTGCCACCTCCTGCCACTGCCACACCCTCGCTGCCACATCCCCACTGCCACATCCTGCCACTGCCACATCCTGCCACTGCCACACCCACACTGCCACATCCTCGCACATGGGAAATCTTGGACATTTCATCATTATGTGGCGTGAACAGGACCTGACCATTGCTGAAGCCACACGAAGACCAACAGAACAGGCAGGTCTGTGGTAAAAAAATCTATGAATCTCCATATTGCAGAGATTTAGAGGGGACAGTTGCTAGGAAAATGACATCCTGGCAAGGAAGTGGAGAATATCCACTGACTGGAGTCTATAAACATGGACTTTTTCTGCAGAATCTGTAATTAAATGCAAACATCTGGAGGATAGCATAAATTATATATCAAGCTAATTAAATACTTAATTATATACATTTGCCTCCTCACAGACATAAAGGCAATTCAAAGGAAATAATACAGACCTATCGTATGATCTAAGAAAGAAAGAAGACACGTTGCAATATTTAGTTTTCTAATTATCTAAAAAAATAGATTACTGAAGATATATGTTTTAGAAAAATAATGCAAATTCACTATTACTGGAAAAATCTCCCTTTTTTTTTTAATGGTGGTACTGCAAGTGCATTTAAGCTTTTTAAGGCAATACAGCAGCAAACAGAAACAAGTAAATTTAAACAAATCCAGATTAAGAAAATTGGAGAAAAAAGGAATTAAAAAAGTATATACATCTGTGCTTTCCATTCCAGTTTCAAAACATAACCTCATTTTAGAGCAGGCCAGCAGGTTGTCCTGACATGACTTGTACTGAAACCAAGGCTATTATTATCTTATTTACAGAAGAGTTAACACTCTCTACAAACATCTCTTACTATGATATAAAATTGTTTCATTTTCAATTAAAGATACAGCAAAACTTAACACCCATAGGCTTATATGTGTTTGAAGAAAGTCCTTCAGGCTTCCCCGAAAATTAACCTCATTATTTATTATATTGAATTTCCAGTGGACAGGATACACTGACTGAGAGTTTGAAATAGTGTGAAAAGTGAGAACAACGTACATAGAAGTTAATCATCCTAACAGACCTTTAAATTCTTGACTTTGTAGCTATCAGAAATAGCAGAGAACTATAAAAGTTTCAATGTCATGTTACATTTACGCTTTGCACATCTAACATATTTTTAGCTATGATTTCACTATCCATTCACTCCATTAATTTTTCTGAGTTCCACTCAAAGCATAGAATACCTGCAGTGTATTTTCAGGACAATTACTTTACAGTTGGTAATGAAATAAAAACAAGAAAAAACATAAACAATTTGAGGCATGTTTTAGGATGGGAAATCGATTTGTACCTCATCTGTGTTGTAGATAATCTGCAGCCCCGAAGAGATCATCTCAACCAAATAGAGAAGAAATAATGACACAGCATTGATCTGAAGTAAATAAACACAGAGAGGAAACTATAATTAACTTTCTGTTTATTGGAGTCACGTAAAAAAACTAAATGCGGTATAATTCACTAACAAAGATGGTCCCACTATAACACACTTCTGCTTCTTCAAAAATTCCGGATCTAATGATGTGGAAACAATCAATAGGAAAAGATGGCACAAACAAGCATTGTCCTCTAAAACTTCTGATGCTTTATGATTTTTTTAATTTCAAACTGTGCTAGGAAAATGTTTTCCCTAAGGCACACTGCTTTGACCCCTCAGCAATCACTTTAGTCACAAGCTGTTTTCATGTTTCCATACATGACAATTTACTAGCAAGAAGGTTACCAGAAAGGCAAGCACTATATTGAAAAGTGCACAGCACACCTAGAAAGCAAATCACTTCAGCCCTAGTGGGAATTTTGGTGTTATCAGCTGACCAGAGGAGAATTACAAGATTCAGATATGATCAGATATGTGAAAAACTAATTTTTTTTGTACCCATACACAGCATTTATTGTTAATAGTAATTACCTTCAGCAGCTGTACAGATGTGCATCATGTCAACTCACTGAGGAATCAAAGGAACTTGCTGGTTTGGTTTTTAATTACAGAACTCTACTATAATTGAGAATTTGTATAACTCCAATAGAGAAAGTAAGTTTATCGCAGTATGAGGTATAAAACCACAATCTCAGTATATGAAATTTAGAGAAACCATCTAGAACAAAAAAGTGGATTCTTATCTGGAATATAGCAGATTAAAAATTGGGTCCAAATTCTAAAAATCCAAACCTATTTAAAGACCACTGACCCCAGTGTTTTAACACAAACTGAAAACCACCAAGTACAGCAATAACGGCTACATAAATATTCCACTTTTCCCAGCTGACCCCTCTCAGTTACTCTGTATTCTTGTCTCCACAGAGCTGAAAGCTCTCTAATTTTTGAGGTATGCAGATGACAGATGGGAATGTGCATTCATGTTTATGGGACGGGTTGAACTGCCACAAAAAACAGACTTTAAACTGTCAGACAGCGCCCCCCAGGCCCCCAAATTGTCTCCTCCTGTAGATAAAACATGTGCCTTTTCAGGAAATTTCACACAGAAGTCCAAAATGCTAACTTAAGATAACTCCATAAAGCATTTTTCCCAGAACATACATTTTTCTGAATCCAGCATATTTACTGTACAAACTATTAAAGTAATACTGTCACCATGAAATGAAATCATCATCAACCTACTGTCTCAGTTCTGAATAATTTCACTAGCAAATTCTGAGCCAAAAGGAATATGCAGACTTATGAAATGCAAAATAAAAAGGTCATGAAAGCAAAGGTGGGTCTGAAAGTTAAGAGAAGGGCAAATAAAAAGAGTAGATTAAAACTTTGGAAAATGAGAGACAACAAAACAATCAGTTCTGCAATGAGTCTGACTAGGAACCACTACGCAAAGCAGCGAACAGTTCCTAACTGGGCAAAGCTGTTGTCACTGTACATTAAATGAGTGAAAATTGCTCAAAATTATGGAAAATTGAGCTGGAAATGTTAATATTAACTGTCAGATTACACTAAATCTTCCACTTTACTGACTACAACATTTTTTTGCCAGGATTATTTATTGACAGCCATCTGTTGGTCTCAAAAAGAAGCAACTTAGTAAACAACCAACCACCAACCTCTACAACTGCAGTTATTTCAGTACCTTCTGACCAAAACACACCACTGATTATGTTTCAAAACACTCTGTCTTTTTCAGTAAAAGATGCAAAAGGCAACTCTGTTTTACCACATATAGCACATCTAACACAAATCTAACCAAACTGAGACAGCAGCATTATGGAAGAATGGAGACAACAACAATATTATTAAAAAATCAGCCAAATTTGGATTTACATCTACAGGTATGTGTTACCTGAAGGTGACCATACTCCTTATGGGACAAGACCTCATCTCCAGTGTGTGCACTGAACACAGAATGCAAACATGAAGATGGTTTGGGGTCTTGTTTAAATTTCTGAACCTAAAAGTGAATAAAAGGCAAAATATAAAAGCAAAGTGAATAATTTCAGTATGTTTAGCAACTACAAATTCATCATATATCTTATTTAAATTATTATTATTACTACCAAACAAAAAAATTTCTTGATTTGACCACTATGTAAACCTTAACAACCAACAGTATCTTCACAGAACAATTACTTTATAGCTGGTAATTAAATAACACCAAGATAACTCCATAACTCCTCAAGTCATGCTTTGCTCTCCAACAAATTTTAGAATTTTTAACCATTATTGCCAGTATCTGATCCACATTTCACAGTATTTTCAACACTGATGCTACCTACCTTCATGAGATTTTCTTCTCCACCAACAAAACATACAGCACAGGCCTCAGAACAAGCAAACAAATACTGTATTGTGGAGTTGTCACATCTGCTCCACAAATATATTAAATACACTTCAGGTCAGAACTTATATGTTCATTGGCAATAGAATACAACACCTGCAATTTTTGTTACAAGCAGCAGAATCTGCTCAGATCATGTCTTGGGCATATATAATCCATATTATTAAAAAATATCTTCCTTTTACATGAGGCCATACACTCAGAATAAAGTCCAGCTTGACTTCCGTCTGTTAGGTACCAGAAATTGTTTATTACTACACTGTAGGAAGAGAAAAGCACCTCCAGTAAACAAGGCAAAACCAGACAAGCAGTGTGCCAGCAGTGTGCCACCTCTGTTAATTTAATGCTCATTATTCATATCTGCACTCCTCATCCCCAAAACAGACAACTGCACATCAGAGAGAAAAATAACAGCTCAAATGTAACAAGATCAATTTAGGTCAAGATTATTTAAAGATATGAGACTCTCAAGAAACAATCCAAACCCCCAGAAAACACATGCCAGCATAAATACAACTGGCAATACAATACTTGCTTATAATTATCATTACCTGTGGACTTCCATTTCAGTTTCTGTGCTCAGCTGTGATGGAAGCTATGGGCTTACTGAAAACTATTTCTAGTAATATAGTTAAAAGGCAGTGACCTGAAACTTCAAATAACCACATGGAATATATATATTTATTTAACTACTTCTAGATCTGCTGCTAAACACTACGCAAAATTAACCCACCACACCTAAATTTTGATCAGGAGAAGGCCTGAATATTCAGAGTACACTCACAAGAGAATTATGGGCTGAATAAATCAACTGTGTTGCAATGTAAGTAAATTACACTGTTTCCTTACTCATTTTGGAAACGTGCCCTTGTGAACTTATGTCATTACGTAAAACACTGCTGGCAAATGTCTGGTAAAGAAACCAAGCAAAACAATCAAAATGATCACCTAGGTAAGGAGAACAACTGCAAACACAATAACCAAGATAACAGTGCAAAGAAAACTCTCCACCCTTAACAAAAAGTAGTTGTACATCTTTCCATTTAACCACTAAAAAGACATAAACGCCCCCACAACTACTAATGGTGTAATATTTAAATGGGACAAATAACTGCAAAAGGAAGTCTCACTGCACCTTCCTTCCCTAAATGCTCATGGTTTTCTATTCCAAAAAATGATGCTGCGACCTGACAACAATGAAGCAGCTGTTCTGAGCCGGGGCACACGGAAACATTGAATTTGATCTGTATTTAGGAGTTAGTTTTCCCAGTTTAATTAATCCCTTCAGATGAGGCGAGTGCTCGTGTCCGCCGCGCAGTTCTACCTTATCGGCCTGGCGCATGTAGCAGTAGAGAATTCCTCTCATGCACTTTATAGCAGAATGCTCCAGCTCGTGAGTCCTTCCCTTGTCATCATCAATACGCCTGGGTGAGAGAGATAACTCATAAAACAAATTGCAAATGCATTGGGGGGGCAGAAAAAAGGAGATATTAATGCTTTGGAATATTAAGTATTTAACTAAGACTGCTGCACAGTGGTGCCCTCACTCATATCAACATATTTGCAGCCTTAGTCATCCTTTCTTATTAAAAATAATAATAATAATAATAATAAAAGGGGTTTTGTCTTGAAACTTACACAAGCATTCCTATTTCGAAATTTAAGAATTAAAAAAAAGTCCTTCCTGATATTATAACATCCAGTCTCTTGCAAGTAAATTACTCTTGGTGCCTGCAACAAGCCTGCCACCACCCTGAACTCTCCTACTAGCTTTAAAACGAGCAGTATCCCTTGAGTACAATTTGCCCAAGAACGTCTATTTTTAGTAGCATGCATTAATTCCTCTGTAACAAATACTGGTACCAATCACATTATATGAAAACATGTTTACTTACCAAAAATAGAGTGACATTTCTGACCTAGCACCTTCACAAATATTTTTACTGAGATTTGGAAACACAGCATTCTCTACAAATCTACTTTTGATAAAGCTCCATCTTTTCAAACTTTCCCAGGGAACTGGGTAAGAGAGGGAGTGTAAGGCGGCAGAGACACGAGTGTACAAGTCACTCACCTGTACGCAAGGGCCAAGGCCCAGGCACAGGCAGCACAGTAAAGGCTGTCGTGCACCTTTGCCTTTTGGTTATCCCCGTACGTCTTGGTAGGGAACAGACCTGTGGTGGGACTTTGATGGAGCAGCAACGTTGATTTAACTGGAAGCNNNNATTTAACTGGAAAAAGAAAAAAAAAAAAAAAAGGTTGTTAACATTTATATTTCTTCCAGTTTCTGAGTAGATTTTCAGGAATAGATCAAGGTGTGAACAACCTGTTAGAGCATGCACAAGATAAAATAAGAGAAAGAAAGGTAAGGAGAAACACACAGAAAATTTGTTACATTGTTTTTACAGTCAAATTAGACCTTTTTACACAAAACCCCAGCAGTATTCAAAACTATTTCTATGACTGTTCTAGCACAACCCTCTTTGTACAGAATTTCTACAAAGCAACCCAGTAATTTCCTTTCTATGAAAACAGAAGAAAAAAGTGACTACAATATGTCAGCTGCTCCCCCAATCAGTTAAATGCCTAAACACTCCAGAACTCTACATTCATAATAATTACATTTTTAACTCACGCCAGATGACTGCATCAATATTCATAAAAGTAGAAAAGAGTGAGTGAGTAAGTAAGGAGAAGGCACAACTACAATTACTTAAGTCAGTACCTTGATACGAAAATAGAATTAGACAGGAATTTTCAGGTTGTCAAAACTGAGTTCAAAAAAATACTAAATATTCCTTTAATTCTTTTTGTACTGCAATATTTTGCATTTTGGGAATTTTTTTTCCTAAGGTTATATCATAACCAGAATGCTACAAGATTGAAACTAGGCTTAATGCCCTTGAATGTAACCTTTCTAACAATAATCTGTTCAGCATAAACCAGGAACGCAGGTTTTTTTTCCACAGATCATTATTGAGCATCAATTGTAAGAAGGCCTCTTTATTGTCTATGTAGACTACTTAGAAACTAAGTATTTTAAATGAAAATTACAAGGTTTTACTTTTTTTTGCATTATATTCTTCAGTTTCTTGATACCCTATAACAAAAACTTTGATAAAATATGACCTGAAAAAGTCAATATAGATTATTAAAAATGAAGTATAAATTCAATAGTAGGTTTTTACTGTGGCAGCAGCATAATTGGCTGAGATAAATAGCAAGCACCATCACAGACTTGTTGCTGCCAAGTGCTAAAGAAGCAAATGGAACATCTCCTCTGGAAGAAAGCTAAAAGCAATGCACCTAAAAAAGCAACACATCTATGGATAAACCAGGTACAACTGAGATTTCACTTTGAAAAGCCATTTGAATGAAGGGAGTCTCATCCCACCTTTTTAGAGTGATGGGAAAATTGTCCCTATTCTACACCCTCACCTGAGTAAAAATTAAATTTTAAACCGTCAGTTGCACAGCCATTAAACAACCTTGATTTTAGAATACAGGCAGGACTTCATTATAACACAAACATACCAAAACCCAAAACAATCAAAACAAATCATTGCTTCTTGAATGGTTTTGGCTTAAAATAGCCTCCTAACAAAAAGAAAAACACTAAAGTTGACTTGAAATTAGCTAACAAATTAAATTTCAGCACAAAAATACATTATGGCACTGTTAATAACAAAAAAGAACTTCTAACTGATCACCTGCTGAACTGCTCCAAGTGCTACAAGAAAGCTTTTGTCCATTTAAATTTTTCCTCAGCTGTATCTGGTCAATGCTCCAATCCTAAGATACCCCTATATCCAAAATAATTCTAAATTCAGTCTTACAGCTGGACTGGATTTTCAACAGACATTTTGATTTTCAGGAAGAAATTTAAGTCAGCCCTCCTCTTTGAACCCTCCAAACTTCCAGCAGAAGTTTAGGAAACTATCCTTAAGTAGGAATAATGTAGCACAGATATTTATCATGCAAATATCAATTCTAACTCATGTTTGGATTAGTTCAAGCATTATTAACTTACCAATTCTATAGTAATGATTTAATTTATCCCACAGAGTTTCCCCCTCTGGCTTGGGAAGGTTAATACATTTAAGTGGCTCATAAATTGAACCTAAAATAAGAAGAAAAAAGGAAAACCAAAATCAAGATCAGAATCAGTTTCATAATTCTAATATTGATAAAAATTACTGCAATAGGGTATTTTTCATGTTTGTTATACAAAAGCACAATTTATCAAACTTCACTTGAAACAAAAACAGTTGTTATCTCTACAGTCTCACAGAATTTTTTCTACAGTATCTGTCTACACAAAGCAGACCTCCATCTGTATCTCCAATGCCTTGTAGATACCCAACTATAGCAAATGCTACATAAATGTATAGTTAATTATTGAAGACAACTATTAAATATTAAGAATTTTCTAGGAACATTTTCTTAGAACTTAAGTACGTTACAGAGAAAATTCCAGAAGATATGTAGAGGGACAAAAGTAGACCATAGTCAATTATTACTGCCCTACCTGCCTTCTAAAATGGTGAAGATGTTCAATACTCTCTGTTTCACCTATCCCAATCTTGTTTGCACCTACCACCAGTCAGCCCAGCTGATCTCATGTCAGAATTGTAGTAGCTTGTTCCCACATGCTACTAAAGCTTAAACGAGCTATTCAACAGATAAAGCCCTCAAATTACCTATATTCCAGAGAAATAGAATGCTATCAATTCCCCATCTCTCATTCTCCCTGTCCCACTGCTTCCCTATCTGTACCTGAGAAGTCAGTTTTACTGAGAGCTGAAATGAGCTCCCTATTAAAAATTACTGGGGTGAACTATTTTCACCTTCTAATTTCAGAGTAATATCCTGCTCTCCTCCATAAATCACTTGGGCTTTATTCAGTGTTCTGGATGGCAAGATCTCCACGAGAGCCATGTGCCACCAGGAAGAATGAGCATTTCCCTTTCCGGACGGCACGCTGCCCTTCTGAGAAGCTCAGGGAATGCGGTGCCAGGGCAGCCGGGCGGTTCTGGCAGGACGCCGCGAGTGCTCCTTTTCACAGAGCCTCTTGGCAATCCCAGCGCATTCCCGAGCATCAGACATAAAACTGTCCATATACAGGACTCTCATCCCCATGAAATCAAGAAAACAAAATTAAGAAAAAGAAAAGTGCTCAAGAAACAACTGGATGTGGCACTCAGCACCTTGTCCGGCTGCCAAGATGGTGTTTGGTCAAATGCTGGACTTGACGACCTCAGAGGTCTTTTCCAACCTAATTGAAAAGTGTGTGGAACGGTGACAGAAGCTTTATGAATCAAGTCCTTTGGTGGGGAGACAAGAAAATGTCTCTTGCCCTTCGAGAATTCAAACCTCACCCCAGATTAGTATTATCTTTGCTTTGCAAGCACAGGAGTGGAAAAATATCCACCCCTCCTCGAGCAGATCCCTGGGTGTCTGCTCTGCACGGTGCCCTGGTGATGCTTCCCAACCCATCTGAGCTTCCCCTACAGCCTTTTCTTTCCTCTCTGGGAGAGGTTAAATTAGAAATAAACACCTGCATGTGGGAAAGGACCTGAAAGGGAAGGACAGAGAGCTCAGTTTATTTGACCTGCCTAAAAAAACGCAGTCAAAAGAAATGAAATTGTTCTGTAATGGAAAAGAAAAACTTGTAACATATCACAGCTTTTGTATCTTCTATTAAAATAAATAAATAAATAATGAACATTCTGAACCAATTTAAATCCATTTTTCAAAGCAATTTTGTTTTTCTACTTCTTTTAGCCTACAAATCCCCGTCCAAGAGCTGATTAATAATTTATACTGTTATACAATTAATTCGGTTATCTTGCAAAAAGCACACAATAGAGTGAGCTGCAGTAACTGTAATTTTGTACAGTGTTGTAGTGAAAGGACAGAACACACAAAGGAAAAAAATCTTCAGGAAGTTAGTGCATAAAAAGCAGCGAATTTCTGAGAAATTCACTCACTAGATTTTCAAAGGCAAACTAAAGATTGGAACGCTTAGATTAGCTAATTGTGTGACAGACGTACATGCAGCAGCCTGACGGGTGAAACAGGTTCAGAATGCCCACCTCCCGCAGGCTGCTGGCCCCGGGGCGGCACAGGACACACACCCCAGCATCCACAGGCACACACACACAAGTGAAAAGTTCCTGAACTAAAATTGTTCTCACTTAAATACTTACCAGACAAACTGTGACCCTCTGTGGCCAACAGAGAAACAAAACAAAGTTATCAAGAACACAAAGCAAGCATATTCTGTTTCAGAGCATTCAAAGATTTCAACTTTGTGCAGAAAGAAGATTAAACAGAATAGAAAGCACGAAAATGTCAAAACACCACCATCTACAAATTACATTATTCTAGATGTTCGAAATTTTAATAGAAATATAGTAAAACAGTCAGAGTAGACTGTTGATGGAACAGAAAGGTGAAATGAATTCAAAGTTTGAAAAACTGACAAAAAAGAAAGTTTTATGCTTTGGAAGTATTCCCTAAAATTACTCCTACTACAAAGAGGAGAACTTGTTTGAATCAAAATTTTCCACATATTCTTCATTAATTCCTCATTAGCATCTATATAGTTTATGTTTTGCTTGGGTGTCTACAGCATTCTCCTGGAGAAATCATGTGGTAAATTACATTTCGTTACTATCACAACCCAATCAAAGCAAGGAACAGTCAGGACAAACACGAAGCTGCTCCTTCCTTGTGCTTTTGGAGTGAGCCCATAACACAGGAAGCTATTTTTAGGATGGCTAAAAAAAAAGCCTGCCTACAGTCTCATCCAAAATCTATTTAAGAGTTCATTTCAGCAATATAAAAACCTGTCATAGAAAGCTATTTTCAATTACATATTTAAAATAGGTTTTCAAACTAAAAAAAAAAAAAAAATTAAAAAATGACAATAGCAAGACTGCAGCACTCTAAACATAATAGAATGACATATGCAAATAGCACCCTGGAGGTCTCAGTTTGTATGTTAGCATTTGGAAGAAACAGAATGAGGACATTAATTTTAAATACTGTTTTTCATAAATACATCACTTTGTTATAGCCATACAGTGCGAGTTTTATTTTGGGTAAATAAGTAGGTGTGCTAGGAAGAACATAAAAACCTGTTTTGTTGATTTACTATTTCTTCTGCTGTCTAGTGGCATGACAACCCCATCCAACATTTAAATAGGCTATATGGGAGTTCAGTTTTTCTTCCACAAAGAATGAAGTGTGCCCATTATTTTCTTATACGAGTGCATTGCTGCAGGCAGCACCTACTTCAAAATCAGTAAAAAATTGATAAAAAATCAAAGTGCCACTTCCTGCATTAGTATAATCAATGTCTGATAAGAGAACACTCAAAGTCTTGACTCAAAGTCCAATTAAATCCCTGTTTGTCTTCAGACACTGCACGGACTAAATACCCTATATTCATAATCTGAGGGAAAACTAATCTCCTTTCATTTCCAACCAGTTACAGGTTCCAGAGTAATATGATTTCACCACTTTTCAAGTTGAATGATTACTAAAAAATGATAGGCATTCCTTTCGAAGAATTAGAGAACAGGAAGAAATTTCAATCCTATGTATACACAGCCTCTGGAGGCTGAAAATATTACGTCATCCTGATGTTAAAGTACTTTCCCATCCACCTCATTTTTATTCCAGTTATACCTGAGATTAGCATTAACTGCTCTTCAGGGAAGAGCTATAAACTGTCCAAATGTTTAGATTCAGAAGCTATGGCCAAAATGGCTTTAAAACAACTCTGCTCCCAAATTTGTATATACAGAAGCTTTGAACACACACATCCTTGAAGATGGCAGTAATTGTGGATACTAAAGAAAAACAGGGATTAGAATGGAATTCTGTGCAGAGTCTATGGATAAAGATTTACATATTTCAACAAGGATGGTTTATTCAAATTTTTCAAAGTACAGAAATAATACAAACAAACACTTCCATAAAGTTAATCCCAAACAAATGGAAGCAATATGGCAAGAACTTTATTTCCAGCATTTCACATGCCAGAAGAGCAAAAGAAAACGTTGATATGCATAATTAAAACAGAACAGGCCAAAGGAAAAAAGCTGAGAATACAAGATTTCTTTCTAGATTTGATAAGAATGAAAACTGACCACAGCCTTTAATGTGACACTAGGTCTGGACATAATCAAACACTTGAGCCAGGAACAAGCTCTGGACCTCAGATCACTGGAACTTTCAGTACCCAGCATTAGTAAGGGTAATGACATCTTCGCATTAGAGAAGTCATTGGGACCAAAGAATATTTTATTTCTACTCACAGCAAGGTTTAAGAAATGATATCACATGGGGATTTTTAAACCCTACATACAGGAGGACACTGTGATCTCATAGTTGACCCTGTTTTGAGCAAGAAGCTGCAGTAGGTGACAACCTGACCGCCCTTCCAGACTGAACTGTTCTACAGTTCAATGAAAACAGGGAAAGGAAACACCAGGAGAAGGGCTTGGAGAGGAAGATGCAAAAGTATTAAAGTTTTCCTCTACCTCAATACACAGTGGAGGTAAACAAAAGGTATGAACTGTTACCTAAGTTGAGCGATGATAACAACACGGGTAAAAATGAGTAAAATCTTGTAATAGTTTCATTTAAATAGCATTGAAGTGACAAAGCTTTTAAACTATCATTTATCAAGAAAAATCCTGTGTTACACTGTACAAGTAATTCAATTGGTATTTCACAGAATATCCTGAGTTGGAAGGGACCCACAAGGATCATCAAAGTCCAACTCCTGGCCCTGCACAGAGCAAGCCCAGAATGCCAACCTGTGCCTGAGAGCATTGCCCAAATTCTTCCTGAGCTCTGCCAGGTTTGGTGCTGTGCCCTGTCCTGGGGAGCCTGTTCCAGTGCCCAACACGCTCTGGGTGAAGAACCTCTTTCTAATGCCCAACCTAAAGCTCCCCTGACACAGCTCCAGCCACTCCCTCAGGTCCTGTCACTGGTCACCAGAGAGGAAAAAGAAAAAAATATGCACCAATTTATTTGGTCCTTTCTCTGTTTCCTAATCATCTGAAGTAGTTCTCTGTACCGTAGGCTATACTTAATGGAAACTACTGATTTCAGGATTTACAGTAACTAACAACACACAAAAGCTACTGAACACCAGAAATAAAATACTGACCATCGTGCCAGTACACAGGAGCTTCACACAACCAACATGCCAAAGTCTACCACACAAGCCTTGTAAATGCTACAAGCAAGGCAGGAAACCATTCAGGATATTCAAGGCAGGCATTGCCATTTCTGAGAATTCAAAACAATAGGTGTTAAAACCACTAAAAATGTTTATTTTGCATCATAACAAGAGAAACATCAAGTATCTATACAATAATTAGGAAAGAGTCATTTTTTTCTTTTTTTACACTGTCAATGCATCACGTGCTCTTTGATGTTGAGAGAGGCAAAACTGAAAAGCCACAGACAGGGCAGGGGAGTCCAAACCACCCAGCTGTGTCCCCTTACTTGGTTACTCTCACTTCACTGGGACTGCTACTGGGCTTCAACAAGCACTACACGAGAGTCCTCCCCAGTCACAGTTTCACATACGGATACAGCTGATCCCAGTCAAACTCCTTCCAAAATACACAGTAACAGTCTTGACTTCATGTACTCTAGCTGCTGGTTTACTGAGGAGAAGCCGTGCCAAGGGCCTTTACTTTGCTTCCACTTAATTTCCACAAGTCAAACTTTGTAACCAATGATGACTGACTGACTGGAAATTTTACTTATCTGTAAACCAGTCACGTTGGGGTTTTTTAGGAGTCAATTGTAAACAGCATTCTTAAGGCATCTTTCACGTGACTGTCATCTTAAAAGAGAAATTTGAGTTCAGAGATGGTTGCACTGAGGGATACTGACAGGAACACAAAACACAAACAGAACAGGAAGATTTGACAGCAGATTTCAATCTAAGTAGATTACAATTTTCAGAAATTTACACTGAAAGAGTTCAAATTTTTAAGTTCTACTGTACAGTGCTAAAAATCTACTAGCACAAAACATTGCATGAAACAAAACACACAATTATTTTTTGTTGAATTAAATAGTCACAAACAAAAACAAAACACAGAACTGCACACTTACCAAATTTTAAAAAAGCATGCGCAGAGGAGGCTCTGTCATCATCCAAATTGGCCATTTCAAATTGGTGCAGCTAATCACAAACGTCTCAGGCTAAGCTACAGTAGTTTTCAAAACTGTTTAGTAAATGTTAAAGGCAATCAGCATTAAATTAAGTGAAAGCAATGTTAGTGGAGTTATTAACACGACAGAGTGCCCAGCACAAATTTTCATTACATCTTATGATTCCTTCTTCTACACTGACCTCTCAGTTTTGCTTTGCTTTTACTTGCATGAAACTTATCTAAATAAAAGGACATCGTTTACGAAAAATCCATCTTTTGGATATTTGACATGAGCTTAGTTATTCAAAATGAAATTTTCTACAAACACCAAAAGGTGATGAATACAATCTGATATATTTCAAGATAAAATAAAACTATTTATTTAACTAGTGCATACAAAAGTGTGAAGTAACATTAGCGACAAGGAGCTAAAACTCTGCTCATGCATAGAGCTGCATTCATCCCATGGGAAATCTACACCAGGATGTTTCTTGGAGTCATATTTATTACTTATGGCACTGAATAGCTCAGCTATTTGAGGTAGGACATCTTCCACTTTGGAATACACAATATGAAAAAAGTGTTTGTAATTATGATGACAAGTTTTTCCAAATCTTTAAAGTTCATGTGTTTTAAAGTAACCAAAATTTCAGGGGCTTTCGACTAGTCAACTACTGAATCTTTATAATCTGCTCCTAATCAGAGTAGCAACAAATGAAACAGTATTTTATTGCTTCAGGAAGGGAAATTAGAATTTCCGAATAAAATTTGGTTTCACTGAAAAAAAGGTAATTCATAATTTAATACACATAAACATGAGGATACAAATTTCCTCCCACAGGACTGAGCCTTACATGATACACTGCTGCAGGCTATAAAACATGAGTCACTTGTGCATCTCAGGCACACGTGTCTGTACTCCATGCTTACTACATCTTACTCCAAGCAGCACACTAGGAAAGAAAAACCAAAACCAAACCAAGCAGTGCTGCTTGTGCGCTGGGACTCCAGCACAGGCCTCAGCCAAACCAGAAACATGTGGGGGAGTTTCAGTCACTTTCTATGATAATCCCAACCATGTCTCCCTTCTGACAGGGCCAGGAAGGAAGTAAAAAAGTTCTGAAGTTATACAAATTTCAATATAAAGATCCAGCAGTAAACTTGAAATATAAGAACATGATTTTTATTTTTAGATATGAATGTTACCTGAAAGACAATATATAAAATTTGCTTTTTAAATTGACTTTTTCATCAGAAGAACTTTTCAACTAAAATAATGTTTATTTATTGAGCAATTTTCTTCAGTTATTTTATAAAATGTCATGAACAAGTCTCTAGACAATCTCTGGACAAAATCTGTATGAACTAGGAAAGAAGGAAGTGAACTACAATAACAATCTGTCATTGCACATAGGACAATTCTTTACACATTTAACAAAAAAGTAACAGGCAGCAGCAGTTAAGAAAAAGTCAGGTGTTTGAAACCATCCAAGTGCCTTCTGCAGACACAGGGCCTGACCCCGCAGGGGATCCCAAAGTTCGCGTGCTGCCCTGGGACTCGGGCTTCACACAGCCCGAACATGCAGCTGCCAGCCGCGGTGTGCAGAGCTCTGTGCCTACATTTGTCAGTCAGCCTCCAGATCACAGCACAGCGGAACCGTAACCGGCCACAAAGTAACACCTCCTTCAGCGGGCAGTCTTAATCGTGGGATTGGCCAATCAATCTATACATAAAATGAACTTTCAAAGCCAAATTAATCAGACCAGTCTTTAAACAATCAATTCTTTAGAGCCCTCATAAAGCCCCATTTTCCTCTCACACTGTCTGATCAGTCATTAGCACAACAAAACCAACCAAACATGCAAATAAGAAACAATTGAGTTTTACGAGCATGTATGGCATATAAATAAACACAGGGTCCTTCTGGAAAACTTTTTTTCCACTAGAAAAATTAAAGCCCTATTAATACTGTATTTTACTTAAGGGAAAAAAAAACCACCAACAACAAAAACAAAACCAAATAAACCCGAGTTTTCTGAAGTTCGGAAATTCAGGCTAACTGGGCAAACATCACCCTTTAGTTTAGGCCAGAACGCAGCTGCCACACAGTCCATGTTCAGAACAAGAAACTCCCATGCTGTAAAAAGGCTACCTTTGCCTAAGAGAAACCTGGCAAAAGCTGGCTCTTTTCTCTAAACCCTTCATCTGTTCCAGAACTGCAACACTTCATACAACCGCGGTACTAAGCACGCCAAAGCAGCTGCCTTTGCACCCGCGGGCACAAGTGACACCTCCGCGGCACCTGGGGCTGTGCCCGCCAAGGACGCGCGGGGCCGGCCACCCCCGGGGCGTCCCCTGCGCCCCTC